>WOXC01011644.1:0-176918 GCA_011680675.1 Gymnobelideus leadbeateri | reverse complement strand
ACCTTAGTCCTAATTCAAAAATTGGTTATTAATATGAGAATAATTTCTCTCACTGGATTAGTTTGAATGATACCCCTTCTTTCTCTTTTTTACCTGAAACGTGCTTAGGACCTCTTTCCTAGAAGTGACCCATCCTGATTGGAGGATAAATGAGGGTCAATTCACATAACTCACTATATCTGGACAGTTGCAGTCTATGCTTTATATCCCCTCTAACCACCCACTAGGAAGCTGGGACCTACCTGGGGGTCTTATTATCTGTCCATATACTACCTGTCCCTTTTTATTCCCCTAGTTTTCTACTTCTTTTTCTGGAAACAATCATCCAATTAAGACTCAGTTCCTAGAAAAGTCATGACAGTCTGCATTGTGATTCTGCTCACATTCTCTAGGCCTCCCTGGACCCAAACTCTTTTCCCTGGCTACCACTCTCCTAAATGTATTATATATTTACCTGTTGGAATATAAGCTACTTGAGAGCAGGGACTGTCATACTTTTGTATTTATATCCCAAGGAAAGTATTTGTATCCACTTAGCAAAGTGCCTGGCATGCACAGTAGAAGATATGGGCTAGACTTGTAATTTCTTTCTTTCCTTTTTCTTTTTTTTTTCTTGCTTTTTGGAAGGGGGAGGGTAGGGCAATTGGGGTTAAGTGACTTGACCAAGGTCACATAGCTAGTATTAAGTGTCTGAGGTCAGATTTGAACTCAGGTCCTCCTGACTCCAGGGCCGGTGCTCTATTCACTATGCCACCTACCCACCCCTAGACTTTTAATTTCATTGATATAGGGAACATTTAGTGAAGAAACTTTAAGTGACATGCCCAGGGTCATACACCCAGTATGTTTCAAGGAAGGAATTTGAATTTAGGTTTGATGACTCTAAAGTCAGGTCTCTTTCTACCATGCTTTGCTGCCTAAACCTATGGAAGATGTTTGATAAATGCTTTTTCATTCATTAGACCTTATTATTCTCATCATTCAAAGTCTTAAAATCAGGTTTGGTATCCATGAATTATAGCTGCATAGAACTCGTTTCAGGGAGCCAGCACCTGCTTATCTGAGCATGAGGTTAACACTTAGAATCCTACATCTATTACATGTGGATATCAGGGGAGTGAATGGGAAGAGTATAATGCCAACAGTAGGTAGAAATGAAATGAGATAAACAAGCAAACAAATAAAAGACAAAGAAGGCACCCCAAAATTAAAGTGAGAATTACTCCCACAATTGCTCCATTATGACCCAATTCATCCTCATGAACTGGACTATTGAAAAAAAATCAGCTGTAAGAAAATACATTCTAAGTCATTCTCAATATAAATAGAACAAGGTGTTCTACTCATGCTACCTGCCCTCACCCCCATTCCAGGCATCAAATTGCTTTCTCCTCTTGATCTTTTCTGACTTTCCATTATAGCCAGGAAACCTACTTTTTAAGAATCACTGAATTTGAGAATTGGAAGGAGCATCAGTGACAATCTAGTCCAACCCTTCTTACTGTTCTGTGCCTAACAAGGTTTCCTCTTGACTGAGTTGGAATGTTTTTTTCTCAGGAGGCAGTGAGTTCCCCATCACTGGAGATATTCAAACACAAGCTAGAAGACCATTTTTTTTTGGAATTTTGTAGAGGGCATTCCTGTTCAGGTATGGTTTGGATGAGATGGCCACTGGGTTCCCTTCCAACTCTGAGTTTATGTGAGCTTCCATTGCTGCAACTGAAATGCCCTCTGTTTGGTTTCTAAGTTCCAGCAAATCCATACCTTTGAGGGAGAAAAGTAATCTTGGTCAACACCATCCAACTTGTGGTCAAAAAGTAAGCCATACAGAACATATGCCATTAAACCTCTAGGAAGAAAGTGAGGCTGGTGACTTTGCACAGCCCTCCCTCACTTAAAATCAATTCACTTGCATGTCATGGCATCAGCTCCCAGATATCATGGTCCTCTTTGAGAATAAAGGACAAGCAATAACAAGGAAGGCAGAGAACAAACCATTTATTAAGTATCTACTGTGTACCAGGCACTGGCCTAAATTGGCATTTATATAGTGCATTCACGTTTGCAAAATACTTTACAAATATCTCATTTGATTCTCCTAACAACCCTGGGAGGTAGCTGCTAGTGTTATCTCCATGTTACAGTTGCAGAAACTGAGAAAGGCAGAGGTTAAGTGATTTGCCCAGGTGAGGCTGGATTCAGACTCAGGGCTTCTGAACTCCAGGCCCAGTGCTCTATCCACTGGACACTTGCAAGCCTGTAACCTCAACCATCTTTTTTCCTTACAAGTGCTGGATCCCTAATTCTGTGGTTGCTCATTGCTGTCTTTCCCTCATCTTCTACTTTGTCCCATTTTCCATTCTCCATTTCTGGCTACTTTGCTTAGAATCATACTATGTTAATATTAATAATAGCTAACATTTATATAGTGCCTACTATGTGCCAGGCACTGTGCTTAGTTAGAACTTTATAAGTATTCTCTCATTTGATCTTCACAACAACCCTGGTCAGTAGGGGCTATTATTATCCTCATTTTACAAGCTGAGGATACTGAGGCAAATGAGGCTAAGTGACTTGTCCAGGGTCATACAGCTTATGAATTTCTGTGGCTGTATTTGAACTCAGATCTTCTTGACTCCAGAGCCCACTTCTCTATACACCCCACTGTCTAGCTATCTCTAGTCAGAGCTAGAAGGGGCCTTGGAGGGCAGCTGGCTAACTTATCTCCACTCAGAGGTAGAAGGGGCCTTGGAGGGCAGCTGGCTAACTCCTTACTTTTTTTTTTTTTCAAATGCATTATTAACTTCTGGTTTACATCATTCATTTAAGCCAGATTTTGAGTTACAATTTTTCCCCATTTTTCCCCTACCCACCACCCCAGAATAGCAGTCCCACAAGATATTCCCTCATTCAATCTGCTCTCTCCCATATCTTCTACTATACCCCCTTCAACTTTTCCATTAGGGCAAGGTGACTCTCTGTGCCCCAATGTCTGCACATCTTATCTCCCAATTACATGCAAAATAGTATTAATAATAGTATTTATATATATTTGAAAGATTTAATTTTAAAACTCTGAATTCCAGATCTATTCCCTTCGTACCTCTCTCTGGGAAGATAAGTAATTCAGTATATGTTGTACATGTATAGCTATGCAAAACATTACCATAGTAGATATATTGTAAAAGACTGCTTATATTTCCCTCCCACCCATCCCACCCCCCACCTGGTCCATTCCCTACTTTGATCCTGTCCCTCTTAAGAAATGGGAGCCTCCAACCTCCCTTCCCCCCAGCATGCCCTCCCTTCCATCATCTCCCCTCTCATCCTCCTCCCCCATACTCTCCTGCAGGGTGAGATATCCCATTTAGTATGTATGTCATTCTCACCCTGAGCCAAATTCAATGAGAATATGTTTTCTCCTTTTTGCCTTCCTGTTCTTCCCCTCCCCTGCAACCACTTCCCCTTGCCTCTTCTACATGAGATAATTTACCCCACCCTGTCTCTCCCCATCTACTTGCCACATTCCTCTCTCACCTCTTAACTTTACCCCTTAATTATCATCTCTTCCCACCAAATTCGACCTGTGCCCTATATCCATGTATAACTGTAAACATATATATACATATTCACATATGTATTCATATGCCCATATACCCTTCTTCAACTATTTTCATACTGAGAAAGGTTTCATCAGTTACAGTTATTGTTTTTCCATGTAGGAATGTAAATAGTTCAACTTTGATAAGTTCACAGTGATTTCTTTTCCCTGTTTACCTTCTCAAGCATCTCTTGCTTCTTGTGTCTGGATGTCAAATTTTCTATTCAACTCTGGTTTTTTCCTCGAGAATGCTTGAAAGTCCTCTGTTCCACTGAATGACCATATTTTCCCCTGAAACAAGATACTCAGTTTTGCTGGGTAGGTGATTCTTAGTTTTAATCCCAGGTCCTTTGCCCTGTGGAATATCATATGCCCTTCGATCCCTCAGTGTAGAAGCTGCCAGGTCCTGTGTTATTCTGATTGTGTTTCCACAATATTGAAATTGTTTCTTCCTGGCTGCTTGTAGTATTTTCTCCTTAATCTGGGAATTCTGGAACCTCGCTACAATATTCCTTGGAGTTTTCTTTTGGGGATCTTTTTCAGGAGGTGATCGATAGATTCTTTCAACCTCTATTTTGCCTTCTAGGTCTAAAACATCAGCGTAATTTTCCTTGAGAATTTCTTGAAGGATGATTTCTAGATGCTTTCTTTGATCATGGCTTTCAGGTAGTCCAATAATTTCTAAATTGTCTCTCCTGGATCTATTTTCCAGGTCAGTGGTTTTTCCCATGAGATATTTCACATTGCCTTCTATTCTTTCAATTGCTTAGATCTGTTTAACAGCATCTTGATTTCTCATAAAGTCACTAGCTTCCATTTGCTCCAGTCTAACTGTGAAGGAATGAATCTCCTCAGTGAGCTTTTGAGATTCTTTTTCCAATTGGCAAAGTCGGCTTTTTTAAGGCATTCTTCTCCTCATTGCCCTTTTGAGCCTCTTTTGCCACTTGAGTTAGTCTACTTTTAAAGTGTTATTTTCCTCAGTCAGGCTGCTGACTCTCATTTCATACTTTTCCTGCATCCTTCTCATTTCTCTTCCCAATTTTTCCTCCACTTCTCTTATTTGGTTTTTAAAATCCTTCTTAAGGTCCTCTATGGCCTGTAACATGCTTGTATTTTCATTTGGGGCTTTTGATGCAGGAGTTCTGACTTCCCAATCCTCTTCCTGTTCCATGCTTTCATCCTCTTTGCCCCCAAAATAGGAGTCTGATGTTGCACTTTTCTGTTTATTTTGTTTCCTTTGCTTTGGCATGTTGCCATTTAATTACTTGACTTCTGGGCTTGTTGCCACAGTAGGACTCTGCCACCAGACAGGGGAGCTTCCATCCCAAACGTCGGGGTCTTCTCAACTTCCGGAGATATTAGTTGGGTGCCCTCTCTGAAGCCCCCACACACTCTGGCAAGCTGGTCACACACCCCAAGACCTCTACCCCAGACTGCAATCCAGATCCAAGAAGGTTAAAGGAAGAGCGATTACCCCCCCAGACTGATCGCCAGATCCCCCTATAGTCCACAGTTCAGGAGCTGAAGCTGTAAAATGGCAGCTGTGCTGCAGCTCCTCAGAGGCCTCTAGCCCCCAGGGGAAGAAGCTGATGCATTCCGAAATACTGGTCCCAAAGTCCATTGGGCACTAACCTCTCACTTTGTCCTAGGCATGTCTGTGTTGATAATTCTGGAATCGCCACAGCTGCTGGTGTTCTGGGGTCACTCTAGCTGGCTGCTGGTCTGGCTGCCCTGGGGCTAAAATCTCCAACTCATGTGGTCCTTGGCTCGACTCCTAGAGCACTGTGCTGGCTGCTCCTTGCTGGGCTGCTGGGCTGTCCTCAGCGGGAGGTTAGCTTTTCTGTGTTGTTCTGTGGCCTCTGGAACTCCAGAGGTTGTTCAGAGTGCCCCTTTTACATGATTTTGAAGTGGTGTGGCCTGGAGCACCTTGGAAGTGCTGTTTCTACTCTGCTGTCTTGGCTCCTAACTCCTTACTTTTTACAGATGAGAAAATGAAAGCTCAGAAAAGTCAGTGGTTTTCCAAAGACTTCCCACTAGCAGAGTTAAGGGATAGTTCATGTCTCCTGATCTCTACTCTAACTCCATTTTACTATAATATCTACTGTATGGTTTTAGCCAAGGCACTGAACTGGGACCCAGGAAGACTCCTCTTCCTGAATTAAAATCTGACCTCAGACACTTACTAGCTGTGTGACCCTGGGCAAGTCACTTAACCCCGTTTGCCTCAGTTTCCTCATCTGTAAAATTAGCTGGAGAAGGCAAACCATTCCAGTATCTTTGCCAGGAAAACCCTAAAAGGAGTCACAGAGAGTTGGACACAACTTAAATGACAACAGCCACTTCTGTCATATAGGAAACAAGCCCCTTCTGTAGCCTCTTTGTCCCCAAAAGAAATAATATTGGGTATTAGAAAAAAATACCAGATTTGGAATCAGTGGACTTCTGTTCAAAACTTACCTCTGTTCTTTATTTTCTGTTTGACCTCATGCCAGTCATTTCACTGCCCTAGGTTTAAGTGTTCTCATCTATCTGCATCCAGAGAAAGATCTGATAAAGAGAAGTATGTATGTCTAATGGTAACTGTCTCTAAGGTGCGGGTGGGTCTGGGGGAGGGGAGAAAAAGGAAAAAAAAGTTTTATGATAACTATTATATATTTAAAAGAAATAGCAAGTTGTGCATAATAGATTTTCAGTTTCATGTGTAGTCATCTTTTTATAATACTATATTATGGAACTGCTTGTTTTATTCCACAAATTAAAAACAAAATAAATTTTTTCAAATGAAGAGGTTGAATTTGATGACCTCCAAGGTCCATCATTCCAGCTTGGATTTGATCATCTAGCTCCTCTTTCCTAAATTAAAGACAACAAATTCTGGCCATATCTGCTTCTAATCTCTAGGCCATTGTAGTTGGCCATTGACCCTCTTTTCCTGCCTCTCCTGACTATCTTTGATTCATCACCCATTACTCTTGCTTCCCCACATCATGGGTGTCTAAATATTTTCTTTTTGTGTATTCCCACATGTGTTTCTCAGAACAGGTTGGAAAGTCCCTAAGAGGCAGGGATCACTGTTTTTTCTCACAATTCTGTGAGAAAGGTAGTTGTGGGATGGGTGCTGGGTAAGATGTGCTGAAATTGTAGGACCCTACCTCAAATGCCACCTGTCCCACTTACCACCTCTGAGACCTCATGTAAATCACTGGACTCTTTGGACCTTTTTTTCTCTGTTTGTAAATTTGGGTAGGAGGTATAGATTAGATGAAGTTGGAGGACCTTTCCAGCACTAGATGTATGATCCTAGATGAAACTGAGAAGCGATGTGACATCCCCAGGGTCATGGAACTAGCCAGTCTCAGAGTCCAGATTCAAACCTGCCTTTGTGGGTGCCATGTGCATATCCTTAGACACGGTTATTCCTGACTTCAAGTCCAGAACACTCTTCACTAAACCAAGATGTCTTTTTTTTAAAGAAAATCGGACATTTATATAGTGCTTTAAACTCTGCAAAGTGTTTAATATTCATGATCTCCATTTGCTCTAATGTTCCTTCTTTACCATGTCCCCATTGCACCCACGGCAGCACTTGAAATAATTCTGATTATTGGAGTTCTGTAGTAAAGTTTAGTAAAGTTCGTCCAGAGTCATTTGACACCTTAACACACTTGACAGAGAAAAAAGGCAAAAAACAACATTTTAGGGGTGGTATTTTTACCCCTATCGCCAATCCCTCCCCCCCAACTCCTGTCCACAGTTCTGTAGAATGATACAACTTTAGGAGGGCTTCTAAATCTTGAAAAAAATTTTGTTGCTTGCAAGCAGTCTTTCTACATCAGTGACCTTAGAAAAGGGGATGGGGGACATGATTTTCTTTTTATAAAGAATTCATTTTTAATATTCTGACAGATTCAGTGTTGGTTCACATCCAAACCTTGGAAGTATGGTTCAAAAAACTTGCCAGGCTGCACATAACCCACATTCTTCAGGTAATGCAATTCTGGACCCAAATAGATTCCAGAAGTCTGATCTCCCAAGAAGGGCCCCCGCATCCTGGCCTGGTTATAAGCTCTCAGGCTCTGGCCCACCCCTTTCCTCTCCCTCCCACTTTCTCCATCCCTCCAGGCGGAAAGGGTTAAGCAGTCAATTATGGAGCTTACTGAGTCTGGGGAACAGCTTCCTGAGACCCAGGTTGCAGAGATCTGAACCCGTTGACGTACCCTGAGATTGGAGAATTTGTTTCATGTTCTGGATAAAGTCCGAGAATTTACCCTCCAAAATTCCTTGGATTTAGTAACATGTCAATGCATTGTGTTAATGCAAGTTTTTTTTTTTTAAAAGGTTAAAAGCCGCCTTCCTTTTTAAGTATGAGTAATCCATCCAAATCCTCCTGAAGGGAACAAAAGGGGTGCCGGTAATTTTCTCTTTCACAAAATGCAGAGACTTCCTCTCTGTGCTCTCAAAGTACTATTCTATGAACTGAAGGGAAATTACACTCCTCACCATTGAAAAAGAGATTATGCAAAATGGGAAGGTAAAGCCAGCAGCCATAATATCAATACAAATACCGGCTTAATGTGCTGCTTGCATGAGGACAGGTCTACTCTTTCCAGATGTGCATACTCACATCTGTACATTTATTAATTCTTTTCAAAAAATATTTCTAGCATTTATGAGGTTGGAAGAGCTAACTCAAAGTGTGACTGACTCCTTGGGAAGATAAAAACAAAACCCAACAGGACTTCAGGTGTGCTGGAGATAATAGGAAAAGCACTTCAGCTTCTTATAAGGGTACACATAGGAAAACACTTGCCTCATACCACCCTGTGAGGTAGGCAGTGAAAGTTTTATTTCACATGTTTTTCAGAAAAGAACATTGAAACACCTAGAGGTTAAGTGACTTGTCTAAGGTCACCATAGCTATTAACTGCTGGAGTTAGGAGTGGAACCCAAAACTTTCAACTTATGTTCAGGGAGTATTTTAATATACTACACCATCACCTCTATTAGTATCTTCCATATATCCTTAATTATGGGAAGCCTCCATTTAAAAGCCTCCTTAGGGGGTCGCCCTTTTCAAACCCCAAGACTACTTGGAGTAGCTTGGTGAATAGAGCATTGGATATGGAACCAGGAACACATGAGTTCAAATTCCACCTGAGATACTTACTTGCTGTATGATCTTGGGTAAGGCGCTTAACCCCTGTTAACTTCCATTTCTTCATTTATAAAATGAGTGTAATAATAGCACTGACCTCACATGGTTTTGGTGAGGCTCGAATGAGATCACTTATGTACAGGACTTTATGAACTTTGGAGTATAAAATAGACTCTAGCTCCCATTACTTATTCTCCCTGGCAAATTTGGTTCCTTCTTCCTACAACCAGCAGAATGGCAGCCACGAGGCCAGCTTGACTCTGAACTCTTATTTTCACTCTCAAGTCCAGGAGGAGCTCCAGAGTTTCTGAATAGCTTGGGGATACCCAAGAGGTTCAAGTGAGGGTAGACAAGCTGCAGGGATTGCTTAAGATTGAGGACAATGGAAGGAAGTGGTGACCCTAATAATTAAATAGCAAAGAATTTTTAAAAACTGATTTTGTGATATATAGACTTACCTGACTATTTCTGTTTAGCTTAGGCTATATCAAATGAGTTTGTAACCTCTGAGCCCATATCATTGGAAGTGAGGGAAATCAGCCCAGGAGCAGGATGTGTGGCAGAGGAATTGTGTGTGGCCTGAGATTAAATGTTTGTCCCAGGTAATTCACAACGTGGATAGTTAAGCAGGAGATGTTGATGTATAATATTTCAATAATACATGATATCATAGGATTACAGACAAAACTAAAAAGAATCTTACGAATCATCTAGTCCAGGGGTGGGGAACCAGTGGCCTCAAAGCCACACATGGCCTTCTAGGTCCTAGGGTGCAGCCTTTTGACTCAGTCCAGGTTTTACAAACAAATCCTTTTTTAAGGGGATTTGTTCTGTGAAGTTTCATTCAGTCAAAGGGTTGTACTTGAGGACCTAGAGGGCGGCATGTAGCCTTGAGGCCACAAGTTCTCTAACCCTGATCTAGTCCAATCCTTTATTTTACAGATGGGGAAACTGTGGCCCAGAGAGATTAGTGGAAGAAGTAGGATCTGAACCCAGCTCTGTTTCCTAACCTCAGGCCTGTCATTCTTTCCTTTGTTCCATATTGCCTCTTCTCATTCATTTGGATATATACCTTCCACTGATGCATCTGAGGCTCTGCTTCCTTTTATCTCCCTGGGGAACAGGAACAAGATACCTTTGAACTCCTACACAGGATACCTCCTGTAGTCCCTCCCAGCTTCCAGCTTCCTTTTGTGCATTGTCTTTCCCCATTCAATTGTAAATTCATTGAGGTCAACTGTCTTTCTTTTTCTTATTTGTATCTCTAACACTTAAAGCAGTACCTGGCATATAGCAGGTGCTTAATAAATGTTTATTGAATTAATATTTATTGAGGAAAGCCCTCTACTCCCCAGCAAACAATTTCCTGAGTTATTTTGGTAATAATAATAATAATAGTAATAGTAATTATATCACCATGTGGTACCTCCCCTTCTGCTAATAAACCTCACTTAATTTAGCTAAGCTCGTCCTTTACTGAAAGACATTCAATCTGCCTCTGCACCTATGTTTGAAGCCTTTTCAACTTAAGGGAACCTGCCAGAGTTTGGACTTCACTGTCATGGTCTTCTAGAATACATGATGGGGAGGACTTTAATGAATTCATGTGCCCTTCAATATCTCAGTGGATATGTGATTTCATTGATGTGACTATTGCTTCCTTCTTTGGTGTAAACTGTAAACTTATTCAAGTTTCCTCATTGTTTGCAATTCTTATACATGTTTTTCCAAATATCCTCTATGGTGGATCCATCTGATATGCCAGAAAGCTTCCTCTAAATCAGAGGTTCTTAAATTGTTGTCCGTACATACATACGTACATACATATATAGCATATGTCTATGTGTAAATATGTATATATACACACATAGGTATATTTCAGTAGAATTGTTTCCTTTGTAACTTTATGAATTTAATACAGTTTAATTTTATGAATTTAATAGTTTAATTTTATGAATTTAATACAATTTAATTTTGTGAATTTAAAAACATTATTCATTGGCTTCACCAGATGGCCAAAGGACTCCACAATACAAACAAAATGAAGAACTCTTTTTCTAGGTCTTCTTACATTTATTGAGTACCAATGGAAGGCTTAGGCTGTCCATTTGTTATCCCTGACTCTATCTCCCTTACTGGTCTACCTTCTGTCCTGATTACACATTTCTTTAATGATATCCCTTATGCCACTCCATTCACATAAATCATTACTGGAAATATACTTCAATCTACTTGTACCCACTATATATCTTTTGATTGTCCTTTGAGGCATTTGTAACTTTAATTCCTCAGAGGCCATGTCCTTCTAAGATTCATGGCCATCTAATATCTCTGGTAGAACATTTGTGTTTGTTTTTTAAAAGTAGGCCTTTATTCCAAAGATTCACATGGGGGTCAGTTAAGGATTCTGCACTTTCCCAAATGCAATTCAACCTGCTCTTCTTCGCCTATTGACTTCCCCACTCATTGTTCAACTATAGTGTCTGTCCCAGATGTATGGATTATTACTCCAATCTGTTTTCAATATTTGTGGATCCCATTGAGAAGGCCATGCAATTTTCCAAAACTTGATACAGTCAGAACAACATCATTTACAAATAGGACCTCACCATCTGGAAAGAATTCCTCTTCTATTTGTACCTTGTGCAAGATGCCCTACAAACAGAGACAAGCACCTTGGGGGAGTATACATATCCATGTTTTATGCCTTGGTTGATGATATGCCATGTTGATCAATGAACAGGGTTATGTCTGCATTTTCATTGATCAAAGACTCTTGTGTGATGTTAACATGTGCATGAGAAGCTTCTTATTGGAGAAGAGCCTTTAAAGTTGCATTTTCCTCAACCAATTAAATGCTTTCTTTGTAATAAATAACCTATGGTGACTAACTTTTAGCTTGCACCTTCCCACTGCCTCTCCCTAACCCTCCCCTCCCTCACACGTCTTTGGCATTTGCCTCCTTACTGTTCCTCAGACAAGATGCTCCATGTCCTGGCTCTGGCTGCTTTCTTTAGGTATACCCCATGCCTGCAATGCTCTCCCTTTTTTGCCTCTTGGATTCCTTGGCTCTCTTCAAGTCCCAGTTTAAATCTCACCTCCTACAGGGAGCCTTTCCCAATTCTTCTTAATTCTGGTGCCTTCCCTCTGCTAAGTATTTCTTATTCATCCTGTAGATAGCTTGTTTATACATAGTTTGTCCTAATCTGTCTCCCCCTTTAGATGGTGATCATCTTTTGCCTTTCTTTGCACTTAGCACATAGTAGGCTCTTAAAGGGCTGACATTTGTGTGACAGTGAGGATATGGTCCACTATAAAGAATCATTTGCAAAAGTCATGCTCATGTAGATCTTCTCATAAAAATGATATAAAGACCAGCAAGTTTAACTTAAGGGATTTAGTTCCATATATTCTTCAGATAGACATATAGAGAGAAGGCTTCTACAAAGGTAGTTAAGGAAGTGAGAGACATTGATATCTGAATGGCTAGCGGGATTGTCAGAACTGCAGACTTAGGGGAAAACTGACTTCCCAATGTGTCCTTAATTTCCATCTTACCTCACTAGATTTCCTCTCTTGAAGGCATTTTTTTTCCTCATGTCTTTTTTTTTTTTTTTGCTTTTTGTAGGGGGGAGGGTTGGGCAATTGGAGTTAAGTGACTTGTCCAAGGTCACGTGGCTAGTTTTGAATGTCTGAGGCCGGATTTGAATTCAGGTCCTCCTGACTGCAGGGCTGATAATCTATTCACTGCACCACCTAGCTGCCCCCGCCCCCCATATAGCTTTAAAAAAAATTTAAGCTATTCCATAACACAATATAATTTGAAAAAAAAGATTGTATGAGAAACTTCAAATCTATTATGTGCAACTTGCTATTCCTTTTAAATCTATAATAAAGTTGGTAGGTAAATTTCTTTTTTTTCCTTTTTTTTTCTCCTCCCCCCCCACCCTAGAGCTGGCTACCATTATACACAAATATAGCTCTTTTTTTAAGTATCTAGAACCAACTCCTATAATTTCCCTACTGTAGGTATGTAGTATTATCCTCAACCTTCTCTCTATCACTCAGGAATCATGACTGAAGCTCCAGGGGTCCTCAAAATCCATGTTTATCTCTCTTGTCTTCCTTTCTCAAAATCCTTTATCCACAAGTCTCTTTCAAAGAGTGTCTGGAGTCAATTCTTCAAGTCCCTTGTGGTACATACACAGCACTGAGCTCAACATTCTCTCCATCAATCAGAAATCATGTCTCCTTCTGCATTCTCAATAACATGCAATACTTGTCCCATGCTTGGGTAGAATCTGGGTTCCATTCACTTTACTTAGTGGAACATTAATAGAACATAGGAGTAAACCAAATCTACATAGTCACTGAATGGAAAAGAACACTGCTGATAGCATGATGTGATAGAAAAAATGGTGAACTCAGAGTCAGAAGACCCAAGTTTGGGTCCTAATTCTGTCAAAATTTGGTTCCAGTTATTGTCAAATCATAGCCTCTCTAATATTCTTCATGTTTTCATCTCTAAAACACACTTGTTTGAACTAGAAGATCCTCAGGGTCCCATTCAACTCTGATACACCATGATCCCAATGTTAATGAATCTCCCAAACAAAAGCTTAGCCATTGTCCTATTATGAACATGAATATTATGGAGCCACCTGAAGCAGTCATATGGCATAGGGGCCATCTGAGGCCAGCTCGAACTGGCTCATGACAGCTGATTGTTAAATTTCCAGTGTAAGCATTTACATCTGTTTTTAAGTATCTGAGGTCAGTGTAAGCATTTACATCTGAAACAGAAAAATACAAATCAGAGCTTGATTTATTCTTTTGCTGATTATCTAGATTTAAGAAAGTGGTGAAGAAAATATTAATAATTCAGATTAAATTTGAAAGTGTGTTGTATGTACCTTTAAAAAAAGACCCAGTTAAACATTTACCACAACACTGCTGCATATGGGATAATTAGAAATCTCTAGGACCAGACTTTACAAATTTCTAAGTTGTTGGAAACAATGCATTTTATAGCTATAGAGTACATTCTAAGGGTCCTAATATCTTGTGCAAGAGTAATGTAAACATGGAAACCCAGGATCTCAGATCTGAAAAAGACTTTGGAGGTTCAACACATGTCCTTAAATGAGGGTCATCTGAAACATTAGCCTAAGACTCATTTGGTCATTGTTTGGGTTTTGATGGCTTAGAGTGAGTGTAAATATTAACTGTTTCTGTTTTGATCAGAAACCAGGAGGGTCTTCCCTTATTGGATTGATTTTTTTTTTTTTTGACTAGGCAAAAGAGGCCATTTTTTACTTCATTTCTTACCTAGCCTTAATCACTGAATGGGCATTGCCTCAGACAAACTGAGATCTAGAATGACCTTAGCTTAAAAAGACTAAGGCCTCCCATTGCATCCAGGCCATCTTTAGTTGTCCTGATCTATGTCTTGCCATTGGACCCAGATGGTTCCAGAGGGGAGAGTGAGGCTGGTGACTTTCACAGCCCTGCCTTACTTAAATCCAATTCACTTGCAAGTTATGACATCACTTCCCTGATGTTATTGACCTTCTACAAAGGACAAACAACAACACCTGTATATAAATGGGAGTTTCCTCTACACCATTCCAGACAAATGAACTTCTAGCTTCTGCCAGAAGATTTCTAGAAAGGTGAAACCCACTCACTCCAGAAAAAGGCCGCTCCATTTTTAGCTATTACTAGCTGTCAGGCCATTTTGCCTTGCATTGAGCTGAAATTGACTTCTATATAGCTCTAACCTACGGTGACTAACTTTATTCTTGGCACAAAGTCGAACACAACGAATGTGTCTTCTCTGAAAGAACCTTTCAAATTCATGAAAATAGTTAGCACATTTCCCCTAAGACTTCTCTTTCCCATGAAAAGCATTCTCAGTTCTTTAAATCAATTCTTACATGGCACACTCTTCAGTCCTCTCATAATCCTCTGTGTGAATGTTTAATATCATAAGTGCATTTAAAATATTTTCCCCAAAATTAGGTGCCTAGATTTGAACAGAAAACTCTAGACAAAGTCTGCCAAGGCCAGAACAGAGAAAGATGACCATTTTACTAGGGAGACGCTCATAATGCAGTCCAAGGTTATGCTATTTTTTTTCTTGCTACATTATTGATTTATATTGAGCTTGTAGTCCACTGAAACCTCTAGATCTTTTTTTTCACATTATATGGAACATAGTGAAAAACTGGAGTTTGAACTGAGTCGGGTAGCGAATCTGTTGAGGATTGTGGATTTATGAACATGGAGTTAGTGATATGGAAACTAAAGAAAAGATTTACAGAAGATGTAATAGGTATCTTAAAATTTTTGAAGGATTGTCATATGAAAGAAAGGGTAGATTTGTTCAACTTGTCACTGGACATCAGAACTAAGATAAATGGGGGATAGGGGAAAGTTTCAAAGAAGCCGATTTTTTAGCACACAATGAAGGAAAAACAAAACAAAAAATCAGAACAAGCTTCTTACACATTCGTTTTGTTGAGAATTGAAATGGGCTGCCTGAAAGGTACTGAGTTCCTTCTCACAGGAAGTCTTTGAGCAGATTGTAGAGCAGAGGATTAGTAGGGAGTTAGGCTAGAGGCCTCTGAAGTTTCTTCCCAATCCTGAAATTCTATGACTGTATTTATGGGGGAAGAGTTTTCTTTCTGAAGTGAAACTGAATTGGGGATTTATTTTAGCCCTTAGCTGTGATACGGATGCTTTCTCTTGGCTTGGTCTAGAGGCTCAGGTGTGCTTGGCTGTAGTAAGAGTTCTAAAATACTCCCTCACTTTGATATGTGCATACATTCTAATTAATCTTCATTAAGTTGGGCCTTTAAACAGATGCTTATATTAGGGGCCTTTCCTGTTCTGGTCTGGTCCAGCTAAGTTCTCAGTGCATTCTACAAGACCCAAGGGTCTTATCATGCTGAAGGCTGTTGAACATTTGACTAGGAAATCATCATAAAATCTTCCAACTCAATGCTCCTTCACTGATTTGGCAGCTGTTACCAGTTGAAATAGTAATTGAAGCTGGTCATGAGTCTGGCACTGACAGGCCCTTCCAAAGAAGTGATTGGCTCATAGCAGATTTAAGAGGAGGGACATTAATAAGCAAACCTTGGTGAGCCTTGCAGGTCCTCCACAGATTTTATCTGGTCCAATGGCCCTTCTCCACATTCACATTCCTGGAGTGAGATTTCCTCCTTTTGCCAGCAAATAATGGAAATGCTCTCTTCTCTACATAAAGAGGATACTACCGACCCTTCCTTATGAGGGCAAACCCTTTGAATTGTTTTCTCCAAAGAAGCAGGGAGTCTAAGTTGGAAGGAGTCTTAGATCAACCCTTGACCTAGTGCCTGAATCTTTTAACAACATAAGTGAGCAATCAACCAGGCTCTGCTTGTTCAAGGACCAGGAACTCTATTTCATGAGACAGATTATTCTGAGTGGTAGGGAAAAGAGAGGCTGCCCATTTCAGTAGTGGGGATGGGCTTCCACTGGGCCAGTCATACTTGCTCAACTAGTCTCCCTCATGACCAACAGCATATACTTCTAGGACATGTGGTCAGGGCTCAGGCCAAGGCTCAGCAGGGGAATAGTCTGACTGGGCAAACACCATGATTGTGATGTTACCTTCTATGAACCAGAGCCAGCCCCTTTGCCTACTGAGCCCTGGCAGGGGGAAAGAGCTTTGCATAAAGCCAAACCTGAGTAGCTCATGTGGAGATCAACTTCATATAAATGACTTCATGTTTGGACTTGACAGGATTGTCCAATACACTTACCACTTGCCCTCTGTGGCCAGTGGTGCACTGGGGGAGCCAGGGGGGCTTCTTACTGAAGCTTTAGAAATTTCACTTGACTGGGAAATCAGAGAGGGCTGATATCATTACATGCTGTCATGTGGACATTTACACTTTCAGATTCCCCATTTGGAGCCATGATAAGGAGACCTTCCTTGCTCTTCTGTCATCAGGCTACTACATGTCACCTTAAAGTACTATCCAACGGTGAGTTTTTGCTCTAAAAAGATGAAGGCCATGGAACTCCAAAATTCTGTAAGCTTGGAAAGGATATCTTTTAAATGGGATTTGAGACAAAATTCATGAAGTCTTAGATTAGGTTCAGGTTCTTTAAGTGACTTTCCACTGAGGGATACCTGCAATTCATATATATTCTGTCCCTCTGAGGTTCCTTTCTGTTTACTAAGCTGTTTAAGAACAGGGTCTGTGTATTTTTTTACTTTGTACCATAAACACTAGGGGGTTCAGTTAACATTCATTGATATATATCATAATAGGGAAGTTGTTGGCATAATAGATAGAGTGCTGGACCTGGAGTCAGGAAGACCTATCTTCCTGAGTTCCAATCTGGCCACATACTAGCTGTGTGATGCTGGGCCTTGTTTGATCACTTAGCCTTGTTTGCCTTGGTTTCCTTATCTGCAAAATGACCTGGAGAAGAAAATGGCAAACCACTCTAGTATCTTTGCCAAGAAAGCTCCAAATGAGGTCACAAAGAATCGGACATGATGAAAAATTACTGAACAACCACAAAAATACCCTAATATGTGCAGGATCTTGAAACAATCAAATGAAAGTGTTGGACGTATAATGATTGTTTTTGCATCCTGCACGTGTTGCAGAGAGACAGGTGTATTTTAAGAGTTGCAGAACAAATATGAGATACCCTATACTTCAGATCATGGTCTTTCTGGAAATACCTTTATAATTATCCTCTTACTAAAAATGATAGGAACAATAGTAAATCTAAGGCCTTACTCTATCTAGGCTTAGCTAGCTTTTCCTGAAAAGGTACTGAAACCATATTTGAGACTTAGTCATCTCAGGGACCTGAAGGCTCCTAGAGCCTTTCCCTTTGTCCTAGAAACAAAAAGCCAGGGCATGAGGAGTCACCTGACTTCTCCCTCAAGTTACTGACTGGCAAACCAGCATGACCAGGCCTGGTCCAGGGAAGCTCCAGGCACTGAATCAAGGCTGCCTGCTCATCAAGAGCCTTGCCCTCCTATGCATTTCTTCTTTTGCTTTCTGAGGATTAACCATCACCTGTTCCACTAGTATCTCATTTTATTCTGATGTTGATCTTGATGTACAAGACCAGTCTGAATCATGTCCGGCAGGCTGCACACTGTCTGTGCCACTCATTTTGGCACTAACTCATATTCCACCTTGTGTTAACGTGTGTGTGTGTGTGGGGGGGGGTAGAGGATGGTGGTGGGCCTGAATAGAATACCAGGTCCTGGGTAGAAGTAAAAATGTCTTCTGTTTCTTTTGTATTTTCCTCATGCCTACAGTCCTTTCATGTAGTTGGCACTCAGCTGATTCTTAATCACATCATCATCCATCACTCACATTTCTATAAGTGCTTTGAAGTTTACAATGCATTTTCCTCTGACAGACAGATTTTGTAAGTATTATCATACCAATTTTACAGGTGGAAAAACTGATGCATGGGAAGTTAATTGACTAGTGTCATACAATTATGAGTGGTATGAGTAAGCCAGGACTCAGATTCAGGTCTTCTTACTACAAGACCAGTTTTCTGTCCAATCAATCAACAAACATTTATTAAGCACCTAATGTGTGCCAGACACTGTTCTTAGAATATGAATACAAATTAAAAAGGGTCTGGACCCTCAAAGAATTTGTATTCTCTTTGATAATATTACATAATAATATCTACTCATACATTCTTATTCAGTCTTTTTTCTTAGTCATGTCCTACTCTTTATGACCCCATTGGGGGTTTTCTTGGCAAAGGTACTGGAGTGAGTTGCCATTTCCTTCTTGAGCTCATCTTATAGAAGAGGAAACTGAGGCCAACAGTGTTGAGTGACTTGTCCAGGTTCACACAGCTAGGGAGTGTCTAAGGGTGGATTTGAATTCAGGAAATGAGTCTTCCTGACTCCAGGTTTGGCACTCTACCAATACTGTGCCACCAACTGCCATATTAGGGTATATATCAATGAATATTAACTAAATCCCCTAGTGTTTAGGGTACAAAGTAAAACATATACAGACCCTGTTCTCAAATAACTTATCAAATGAGTCTTCCTGCCTTAAGGCCCAGCATTCTACCCACTGCACCTGACTACCTATATACTCATATAGGTATGTTTAAAATTCATGCAAAATTAATATTAGCTAGTTTGGGAGGGGGTGGTCAATAGCATCTGGAAGGAACCAAACTCTGAAGGGAAAGAAAGAAGTAGAGGTGAGGAGGGAGTGGGTTCCAAGCATGGTGGAGACAGAGACTCGGGGCCAGGAGATGGAATGGCATGTGTGAGAAACAGTAATAAGGCCAGTTTGGCTAGAGTACAGAGTGCCTGAAGGGCAGTAATTCATTAATAAGCTCGGAAAGAGAGACTGGAGCCAAGTTGTGAAGGATTTGTAAAGAAATTATCTCCAGATCTCAAATCCCTTAGACAGAACTAGCAGTTTCTTCACTCTCTCACAGATGATTCTTATTGCTAATAATAACAGCTCACGTCTCTCCGGCACTTCATTGGTTTCAAAGCACCCTCCTCACAACAACCCTATGATGTGGGTAGTAGAGAGGATAACCTCTATATTTCATAGATAAGGTACACAAGGAAGTTCAGAGAGTTTAAGAGACTTACCTAGAGTCTCACAACTGGTGAGGGTCAGCTGTGGGATTTAAACCCAGGATTCCAGAGTTTGCCATAGCAGGGTACCAACATGTCACAGCTGTGGGAGAGCAAGATTTGTTCTTGTTTCTGGTGTCACATTCTATGTTTTCAAAGCAGCAATGACAATAGTTATTGTTATTCAGTTGTGTCTGACTTTGTGTGACCCTGTGGATCATAGCACACCAACACCATCCATGGGGTTTTCTCAGCAAAGATACTGGAGTGGTTTGCCATTTCCTTCTCCAGTGGACCAAAGTAAACAGAATGTCTGAAGCTGGATTTGAACTCAGGTCTTCCTGACTCCAGGTCTGGTGTTTTATCCACTGAGCCACCTAGCCAATGCTAATAACAACTACAGAGGTCTAAAATTTTAGAATTGGAAAAAAATCCTTGGGTATTATTTAATCTCTTCCTTCCCCCTATTTCTACTCACACTTCTATCATCTTAGTGCAAATCTTAATTATTTCTTCACCTGGACTCATGTGCAATATTCTTCTAACTGTTCTTCCTACCTATAGTGTTTTCCTATTCCAATCTACCACATACATAGTTGCCAGATTCATAGTTCAATATTCATTCCCAGCAACTGTCTTGCTCAAAAACTTTTAATGACTCCCCATTGTTTACTGGATAAAGTCTAAACTCCTTGGTCTGGCATTCATAGTCTTCCACGTTACCTGCTAATGACTGTTGCCAGATATTTCTTCTCTAGAGAATAAGATTAGTTGGCATAGTTCAGATAGTCAATAGTCAATAAACATTTATTAAGCACCTATTTAGGGGCAACTAGGCGGTACAGTGAATAGAGCATCTACTCTGGAGCCAGGAAGACCAGAGTTCAAATCGGACCTCAGACACCAGCTGTGTGACCCCAAGTCACTTAATCCTATTTGCCTCAGAAGGAAATGGAAAACCATTTTGGTATTTTTGCCAAGAAAACCCAGAACGGGGTCATAAAGAGTCAGATGTGAGTGAAATAATTCAACAACAAATGGATTATACTAAACGGCCATTGAAATCCTTTCCAACATTCTGATTCTGTGACTCCCTTAAATACTCTTGCAGAAGTTCTGGTGGCACTATCCCCCATCTGTTCAACACACACACATACATGCATGAAGTTCTGTTTCATTCTAAAAGTTTTATGCATGGGGGTTCTTTCTTACTCCCATCTGCAAAGTCTCTAGGACTATCTCTCCCCTCCCCACTCCCATTTAACCCCTTGTGTCTGAAGACAGGCAGGATATTCATCAACTCTGTCCGACATTTGGACCTTATCTTGGTACCTTGCAACCCCTTTCCCCAAGTTACTCTGAGATTGGGATCCTGCTTCTATGGTGGAATTGTGGGAGGGGATACAGGGCTTCTTCTTCAAGCCTGACCTGAAGTATGGGAGGTAACATGATACAGTGGATAGAGCACAAGCTCTAGAGGTCAGAGGACCTGGGTTCCTGCCTTTCTCATTTATTACTTCTATGACCTTGAACCTCCCTGGGCCTCAGTTTCTTTACCAATGACATGATGACATTGGATTAGATGATGTATCTGGTCTTTTCTAGATTTAGTGCATAGAATAGGCACTTAATAAGTGTTTGCTAAATAGCATCTTACAATTTACAATGACAATAATCCTATGAGGATATATGGCTAATCAGTGGCAGAATTAGAATCTGAATCCAGCCCCCTTGCTTTAGTTCTAGAGTTCTGGCAATTACACCAAGCATAAAGGAATCCCCAAGTAACTCCCTCCCCCAGCTTTACAAACGGGAAACAAATCCCTCCCCGTACAGTAAGCAGAATCTCTTTGGCCGAACACTCACCCTTCTGGGAAATAAATATATCTCTTAGGTTGGAGGGTGAAGGGGGGGGGTTAATAGAAGGGGAAAAAGTTGCTTGAAATAGTTTTGAAAAAGCTCATAAATCAATTTCTTGTAGTAATGCAATCTATGCTACATAAAACCATTAGTACCAGGGAATCCACAGTGAGGTCAGAGCCACAGAAAATCAGAGTCCCATGTGATTTCGTGCATTGCCAAGAGTGGCCTGCAATTCCGGGTAAATAAATGCCTCCTTCACCTCAAGGGGAAGCATTGCCCAGGAGGGCACTTGATTGTCTTTAGTCTAAGGTCAGTTGTCTCCTGGACAAGAGAAACCGGATGGGACACTGAGGCAATGATCCAAATGATGTCACCCAGGCCCCACTGTACTGGAGGCTGAGGTGGCTTTCTTCCCTTTGTCTACCAGGACTGAATTGAAAATGGGACTTTTTTCAATTCTTGGCCTCATAATGGTAAAAGCCTTAACCTGAAAGAACTTATTTATTGTATTTAGCACATGTGGATGCTATTTAAGCATCCGTTCACATCATCAATTTTGGTGTTGGATAGCCCTAGGGAACAGAGCCCAGGGTAAGACTGGTATATTGGTCTCATAAGCCAAATGATTGTCTCTACATTGGAGAGCAAGACTTCCTCTGATTGCTCAGGTAGCAATGTACTCTGCCAGGTGCATCTTCTGAGTATAACTCATGGAAACTTTCTAGCACAAATGAAGACTTTTGTAACTTTAGATTCTGTTTTAGAAGTAAATTTGTGTTTAATATTAGACAATAAAGGAAACCTCATGAAAAGGAAAAATTATTGTATGTAAATTTCTAAAAACTTAGGAAGAAGAACATTCCTTTAATTATTTTTAAAGAAGACCCATGTCTGTTAGAAAGTTAGCTGCCTCACTCTGTTTTTGCCTTTCTCTACTCTGCCATGTATCGTGGAAGTGCCTAGGAAGTGGACACAAGAGTGCAAAGCCAAGCAGATGTGTGTGTGTGTGTGTGTGTGTGTGTGTGTGTGTGTACAAATATATCTATATATATATGTGCGTATATATAGATATATTTGTTACAGTTTAAACGTTCAGTTGCAGGAGGACATGACATCAAGAATGTGTAAATTAAAGGCCTGATGATGGCAAGGAGAAGGGAACAAAAGGTGAAAAAAATGGACATCACATTGAAAGAACTCATGAGTTATAGAATTGGAGGGAAAAGGGGGGAGCTTATGATGTATGACTTCATTTTTTGGTGGGGGTTAAAATATAAGATGAAATCCTCTACTAAATGTGCAGAGGCATGATAGAAATCACTTGAGGACAGAGGGGAAGGGTTGGAACAGATGATGAGGGCAGTGTGATAGGGTCTGCATGGAGAAGAGTCAAAGTTGCCCTGTAACAGTGAAACCCAACTAAGAACAGAGAAAAGATTCTTAGTTTACCGAGTTATCACAGTTCTGTGACTTCCCTTAGTGGTATTCAGCAGTACATGACTATGAACAAATAAGGGGGGTGAGATGGGTAATTCAGTGTTAGGACTTGGGAAAGAATGAGGAGAAGAGTGAAGGACAGCAAGATTTAAAATGGAGACAAATTAGGTCAAGAGAAGGGTAATATGCCATTAGGGTTTGGGAAAGGAAGAGGGTTAGAGAACAGGGGCTTAAGAAGAGAGGGTAGTATATTACAGAACTATTTAACTATAGTCTCAGGACTGAAAAGAGAAAAGTAAGGGCAGAATAAAGGTGATGGGCAGGAGAAGGAAGAAGTTCAATGGCTAAAGGTTGACACACACAAAACCTTTGTTTAGGTGGGGTGAAGCACCAAGAGAAATGGAAGAACAGGAGGTTATGGACAGAAAGGGAACTTTAGAGCTCTGGAGAGAAGCTAAAGGCTGAAGACTTGATGAAGAACATGCCTTTCCCTAAGTGTGGCTGAGTCAGAATGTGCAAGTCATACTACTTGGAGACAGTTCTAGATAAGACATTCTTCCTTACATTGGCCTGATTCTGCCTCTTTGTAATTTCTACCCATTGTTCCTTGTTCTATCCTCTGGGCCCTCAAGAACAAGATTAGTTTCTGTTTCATTTGGCAGCCTGTCAGATGCTTGAAGATAGTCATCATGTCTTCTCTAAGTTTTCTCTCCATGCTAATGATTCCCAATTCCTTCAACCAATCCTTGTATGGCTTGGTTTTGAGTAGTCTATGAGTCCTGGTCAAATTCCTCTAAATCCAGTTCTGTTTAAGAATGTTTTTCCTAGGGTGCTGCACAGAGAATTGCACGTTGACCCTCTACATGTGATCTGACCAAGGCCAAGGATAGTGACTCTATTGCCTCTCTTGGTTTGGTCTCTGTTCCCCTTCCCTCTTATCCAACTTTCAGGGTCCAGACTTTCAAGCAATATGAATTGGTCATTTTAGGAAAAAATTCTCACCCATAATAAGGTAAGGGTAATTTCTTCATGTGATCCATTGTGAACCTTTACCACGTTTAAGAATCTTTGAGAAAGGTACCAAATTGTACCTCAGGTTATTTTTAACTTGGTTTTTAGGATTACATTTACTTTCTGTGATTTTCCACTTTACCCTTTAATATTGCCATGCTTAACTGTTTTGATAAATTTCTCTGTTTTGATTTTAAAAAGCATGACTAGGTAGAAATGCCAGACAATCTCTCTCTTAACCTGTCTCTTGTTGAAATGTCACTTTTCAGGTTATTAAGTCATATTCAGCACACTCCCCCTCATCTATACAAGGCAGGGGAACCTATCCTGGAAGCTTACCTATCTACTGTGTATGCTTTTTATGGACAAAATATGTCAAAGGAAGGAAAACAGCTTCCTTGTTGGAGAACTTGCACATTTATTGATAACTTACACATATTCATATAGATAGTAATGTCATAATAGCTTAGTGAGGAGAATAAGGGGGTATTTCTTTTACCGCATTGTACTGATTGAGAAACTGAGAAGTGACCTATAAAACATTGCTTAGAGAGACAATGAAAAAGTCCAGAATAGAACTCAGATCTCCTGACCCTCTCATCAAAGGATTTAATCAATCTTCCAGTCTCTTAGCATGCGTCAGTTTTCTTAGAAGAAAAGGAGCGCTTGCTTATTGCTAAAATCAGGCCAGGCTCACCTGACTGCAGCACGCCCACAGAGGTAAGAAGGCTTTTCTGACAGAGGATTATGTCAAGTTTCAGGTTGAGCATCAGGTTCCCCATTGGACAGGGGCACATTAGATCTTTGTTGCCCAAAGGTTTCTATTTCCACATGTTTGTTGAATGGCCTAAATCACAAACTTGATCTCTGGGTCCCTAGAAGGGAGGGATTTGCCAAATATAGAACATAGAAAAGTTGAACTTTGTTTACTCTCACCAGGAGAATCAAATGAAAGTTAACTTTTTGCCCATTCCCTTCACAAAACCATCCGCAGAATCACGGCATCTTTTCAAGATCAAAAGCTGAGTTTCTTTACAAAGGTTGTCACAATGAATTAATTTGCAGATCTTTCATCCCTTCTTTCCCACTGTGCAGAAATGATGCTGAGGAGGCTTGCTCTTCTCTACACGGATCTCGTCAAAGGTTGTTACAAGGACTCTCTTTGCCCCCCTTCCTTCATCACTGTTCCCTTGCACCCTCCATCCCCCACACTTCCACCCCTCTTACTGTCTTCTGTTCTCTTACACTCACTTGCTATCTTTTCTGCCTGGCATTGACTGAGTAAGCTAAATTGATGTGCAGGTACTGATACCTTCCTGTACTGTTGTCCAAATAAGAGATCGTAAGGACTGGATAAGGGTGGGGGCAGGTGGGGAGGCTTGTGGGGAAAGTAAAGGCTCTCATCTCCTAGCAGACCTTAACATACCAACTTCCTCTGTTCCTCTTTCTCCTCACAACAGAGTTGCTTGTCCTCTGTGGGAACAGATTGTCTTTCTCGTCAGTACTTCTGACTAGCTCCAATCAACACATTTCTCTAATTCTCTTAAAAGAAGCTTATTACAGCTCTTTATGACGCCATGAGATTCTAACTCTGTCTGATTAATTAGGAGATTTAGAAATCTGTGAGTGTGTGGTGTGTGGAAGAAAATGAGCCAAGCACTGAGCAAATTCACTTATTAAATATTTAAGGCCACATCATTTATGGTGGCAAAAGGCAGATTTGGGAGGGCTGGGATTTGCCAGCAAGCAAAACATGTTTTCAACTTAACCCTCTCCGGTGAGCTCACTCTTCCTTCTTTGTTCAGTGCTTTGCTGCATTTTGCCCCCAAAGAAAATTCTGAAACACTCTCCTTGAGCCAGGTACAGAGTGGGAAGAACTAGAAAGTCTAAGAAGCCCCAGGATATACCAGTATGGTGCTGGTTGAGGCAAAATGACAAGTAAGCTGAGATGATGGTTCAGAAGAGAAAGGCATGTAGGGTCTTATTATGCAGCTGTGTCCACCATCCTATTATTCATCAAAAAATATACACTCTCCCCAACATGCTGCTTCCTTTTCCTGCTACCCCAAAAGCTAACCCTAAAGGTAAGTCTGCAAAATTCCAGTATGATATCACCATCATCAGTAAAAACTATTACTTAGGCATAGAGGTAGAGGGTATAATAAGAAAATTTCATAGAATAAAAGTCAAAATATCATGAATTTAGAACTGGAAAGGACATTAGAGGTCCTCTAATCCAAACTCCTCATTTTATAGAAGAGGATCCTTAGACCTAAAGAAGTCTAAGAGGAGTACATTATAATATAATATGATGTCATGTAATATAGTATAGTATAACATAACATTAATATAACATAAGTATAATATAATATGAAATGATATAGTATAATATAACATGAAATGATGTGATAAAATATGATGTATGATATAATATAGCCTAAGTATAACATAATACAACGTAGTATAATATATGGGGTATGATAGTATGATATGTTACGATATGATATGATGTAATATGATGTGATATGTGATATGATATGTGATATAGTATAAATGTCTTTTAACTACTAATAGGGGCTTTTTCCCAAAGACCTAGGCTTGAAGCCAGGTTATATAGGATTTGCTGCTTGCATGGCCTTGGGCAAACTACTTACACTTGAGAGGTAGATGTCATAATAGAGAGACTATAGTACTTGTCAGGAAGGCTGCAGCTTAAATTTACCTTTTCATGCTTCCTAGCTGTCTGCATGACTTTTTGTCACCTTAGCTTCCTGACCTTCCTTTCATAATCTATGAAACAGACAGAATGATACCAACCTCATAGGCAGCTGAGTGACTCAATGGATAGAATACCAGGCCTAGAGTCAGTAAGCTCATCTCCATGAGTTCAAATCTGGCCTCGGACACATACAAGCTGTGTGACCTTGGGCAAGTCACTTCACCCTGTTTGTCTCAGTTTCCTCATCTATAAATGAGCTGGAGGAGATGACAAACCACTCCAGTATCTTTGTCAAGAAAACCCCAAATGGGGTCATGAAGAGTCAGACATGACTGAAACAACTGAATGGCAACAACAACATAGGGTTGTTGTGAGGCTCAAAAGAAATAATGGATTTTGGGGGAAAAGAATAAAAAAAATATTCAGACTATCTTGCCATCACCTAGAACAATGCCTGGCACTCAGGGCCTTAAAATATGCTTATACATTAAATGGCCATCTCTTAGCAAACAGAATTCAAGTCGATTTCCAGAATAGTTGGGCTAATTCACAACTCTACCAACAATGTGTCAGTGTGCCTGCCTTCCACAGTCCCTCCAGCATTGGCTATTCCCATCCTTGCCATCTTAATAGAGTGTTTTGAGTTTCCTTCACCACAACTTGCTCATCTGTAAAATGGGGCTAATAATACCTGCCCTTACTACTATCAAGTAATCAAAGAATGAATGAAATTCTTGGTAAACTGAAGTGTTCTACAAATGTAAGCTATCATTGTACAATAAAATAATAATAATGGTGCTAAATGCTGGAAGTACAAAGATATGTAGAATGGCCCCTGCCCTTAAGGGACTCATATGGTAGGTGGGGAAACAAGAGACATTCATATAAAAAGAAAAATAACAACCAAAGATGGTCAAATGATTATTAACAATAACTGATACACAAAAGAAATGACTAGTTAAATGAAATGAGAGATTTCATTATTCAGCAGCCCATGATTAATTGTCTAGTAAGTGATACAAACAGAAAATCTTGTAGGATTCTCTCCAGAGGTGGGAGAACTCCTGACAGCTACCCTTTTAAGGGACCATAATTGTTTACAAAGCCCTTTTATTATGAGTCTGAGGCATATAAAGTAAATATTAGTATCCTATGTCCCAAATAAGGAACCTAAGGCAGAGGAATAATCCATAATCCACACAAGATCACACATTGACTAAGTACCTCAAACCCAGGTCTTTTGATTGCAAATCTAAGATACTTTCCCCATTGGTAAAATGGGCTGGAAAGGATTACTGTGGTAACAAGCTGGGCCTTGAAGAATGAGTAATACTTATATGATTAAAATAAAGAAAGGGATGCTCATTTCAATGGTAGTAGGAAAAGGAAGGCAGGCCAGAACAAGATGAATAGCCCAGACAGCATACTAAGCCCTGAGAAAACAAATATAAACAGACAGTTTGATAAACCTTGTCCTCAAGGAGCTTACATAAAAAATATCACAAAATCAGATGGAGGAGAAATTGTTTCCAGTTGGTGTGATGAGGAAAGATATCATGGAATAGGTCTCATTTAATTTGAATTTTGAAGTAAGAGAAGGATTTCCACAGGCTGAGATGATGAGAGAATTCATTCTAGGCTTGAAGTATGGTGTGAGCCAAGGCATGAAGATGGAAGCCCTAAAATAAGATTGGAGAATTGTACATACATTACATTTAACTAGAATGTAAAGTATATATAGGGGAGTCATGTGAGGTAAGCTGAAAGATACAACTAATTATTATATTTATTAATACTTATTATGACCATTAGGTTTTTAATTAAATAATATTTATAATATGCATGATATATAATATATATAATTGTTTTTAAATTTCATTTTCCAGTTATATTGATGTGCTTTGTTTTTATATTACATATATTTATAGATTCCTCTTCATGAGAAGTCTTTTATAACAAAAGTAAAATAATTAAATACAACTAATAATACAGTGACCTCATTGGAAGGTGCATACAACATTTCACATTTGTAACACCCTCTCCCACCTTATTTTAAAATGATAGAAATTGATTTCCTCTCCCTCTTATTCCCTACCCCATTAAAAAAATAAAGTAAAATTTCATGTAATAGATATACAGTCAAGGAAAACAAATTTCCCCAGTGGCTGTACACACAAAAACATGCATACACACATGCACATATATATGTATGTATATATATATTTATATACACATACATGCATAACAGTGTATATGTGTGTACATATATATATATGTATGTGTGTGTGTGTGTGTGTGTGTGTGTGTGTGTGTATGTATTCTTCCTCAGTCTAAGTCTACCAACTCTCTATAATGGGTGGTATGTTTCATCATAGGTCATATATATCTCCCATCTGTTCCTGTCTCTCCGCTCACGTGGTCATCACCTTCATCACCTGTTTTCTGGGATATTGTAATAACCCTCTAATTGAACTCCCAGATTCTCTCTCTTCTACAGCCTCTCATCTGCACAGCTACACACTGATAATCCTAAAGTACAACTGTAACTGTCATTTCCCTGATTGAGCTATCAATCAACAAGCATTTATCAAGTCCCTGCTCCATACCAAGCACTGGACTATGTGTAGGGATACAAATATAAAGAATGAAACAATTCCTGCTTTCAAGGAGCCTATATTTTACAAGGATTTTATATATGTGTATGTACATATATATGTATGTGTATATATGTATATACACATACTTAAACAAAATAGATCTAGACATTTACTTTATTAAATATTTTCCAATTATAAATTTAAAATTTTTTAATATTCTTTTAAAAATTTTTGAGTTTCTAATTCTCTTCCTCCCTCTTGTTCTTCTCTGTCCCTTTGAGAAGGCAAGCAATACAATATTGATTATACATATGAACTCATACAAAACGCATTTCCATGTTAGCCATGTTGCAAAAGGAAACACACAAAATAAACAAGAAAAATGAAGAAAGTGAAAAAAGTGTGCTCCAAAATACACTTCAGTGTTTATTAGTTCTCTCTCTGGAAGTAGATACCTTTTCTCATCATGAATCCTTTAGAATTGTCTTGGATCATTCTACAAGGATTTCTTAAGACTCTTCAGTGGGTCCTTATTATCTCTAGGATAAATTACAAAGGCCTCATCTTGGGTTCAAAATCCCCATGCAAACTGATTGTAGCTTTTTTTTTCAGGCTTATTTCATATTATTCCTTCTCACCAACTTTATATTCCAGCTGAATTAGCCTTGTTGCTATTCCTTCAACTTGGAATCCATCCCTCTCATTTCTGTGACTTTCCAGACTGTCCACCATGCCTGAAACACATGACCTTCTGACCATTCCTTCCTGAAATCCCTGGCTTCCTTCAAGGGCAAGTTCAGGTGTCATTTCCTATAGAAAGTCTTTTATTTCTCCTGAGATGCCTTTGTCCTCTCCTTCAAATAATCATCTATACATTTATCCATTTTACTTACTAGATAGATAGATAGATAGATAGATAGATAGATAGATAGAAATACAGATACAGAGATAGATACAAATGCAGATATAGATACAGAAACAGAGACAGGGACAGAGATAGATACAGATACAGAGATAGAGATAGGGACAGAGATAGATACAGATATAGAGATAGAGATATGATATAGATATAGATACAGATATACTTCTTGAGGACAGGGACTGTTTTGTTTTGTTTTGTTTTGTTTTACCCTTGAATCCCCAGTGCCCAGCAGCATATTACACTGTAGAGAATAGACCAGGGATTTCATTGCAACAAGGAACCCTTGGATGAGGCAGTTCCTTCTATGCAGGTCAACATCCTATGCAAATTAGAGAATTATACACCCATATAATCATAGATTAAAGTCTTAGAAGGGATCTTAGAGGACATTGAATTCAATCTATTCATGTTAGAGATGAGGAAACTGAGCACTGAGAAGTTAGGTGAATTCACTAAGGTTTTATAGCTTATAGGGACCATTTTTGTTTTGTCTTTATATCTTCATGTGTGGCACACAGTAGGAACTTAATAAATACTTATTGAATTGAATGTCTCATCTGTCAGATGGAGCTAATAATGCTCTTCCTACCCATTCACAGATTCAGTATAAAGAAAAGTGATTTGAAAACCTTTATAAATGTTAGTTTCTGAAGAAGAAAATATTACAAGAGGCTAGAACAGCAGCATAAGGCTTCGTGGAGGAGGTGGGTCTTGGACTAAGCCTACAAGGATAAATATAGATTGTATAAATCAAGAGAAGGAACCATTCTAGGTAAGGAATGATAGAGGTAAGATGGAGGACCACTAGGCTTACCATTTGCCCTGATATTATACCCTGTGAGCTGCCAGGCCCTGCCCTCTTTGCCATTACTTCACTTACCAGATCTTTGGATATTTCCATCTTCCCCGACCTTATGTTCTAAGGATCTTTGGGCCCTGCCATCCACCATGTAGCTGGACCCTCCTAAGTGCCTCCCCTAATTAAAAAGTGAGTTCCTTGAGAATGTGAGCTATTTCACTTTTCTACTTATCTGCCCAGTGCTTGACACGTAGTGAGTACTTAATAAGTGATTTTTCACTCCTTCATGGAGAAGAGCATGAACAGAGACACAGATGTGGAAATGGTGTGAAGAGGAGCAGAGGGCCACGAGGAAATGATCCTGACTGGGGCAGAGAGTTTGGTTAGTTGTAACAGGAGGTAAGGTCAGACAGGTAAGTAGGGTTGGGGGCCAGGGAGGGATTAGGCTTGGACAATATCATGGACAATAAGGAACCATTGTAAAACCTCAAGTACAGGAGTGACTCAGTGGAAGTGATGTTTGAGAAATGTAATCCAACAGCTATGTGTAAGCTAGATCAGAAGGCAAGGCCACATGCCAGCACACAACCATGTAAGAGAACTAGGATCCAGGATCAGAAAAAAAAGGGGGTACGAGCTTCATTCCTCTTATTTCTTACTCCCTTTGAATATGTTTAGAAAGGAGAAATTGTTATGGATTAAGTTAGTACAATCACTTTTCAAAATCAGAGTAAAACCAGTTTCAATGCATCTCTGAAAGCAGACAGCATTCCGGCTGATAATGAGGGCCACTTTTATTAAAGCAAAAAGTGCCTTAAACTTGGCACCTCGTCAGCTAGAAACAAACATATCATTCACCCCGAACTGCCCTGAAAAGGGCAACGAGAAATGAATGTAATTTAAGGAGATTGTCCTTAATTAAAGGAGTCGCTTTGGAGGTTTCAATGGCTTCCTTGTGGTTTTTTTTATTGTTGTTGTGCAGTTTAAAAAAATGATTTTGTTATTTTTTTTAATATCCTTTTGCTGTTGGAAACTGGATCACATTTTGGTTATACCTGGTAGAATTTGCATTTAATCAGCAGTGCATGTTGTATTGGGTAGACTGTGACTCAGGGATTGGCATATGCATTGTGTGTTAGTGCCAGAGTATGAGAGAAGATGACTTTGGGCTAGTGAATGCACTCCATTGTACGGCTCAGGGCCTCTGGGAACACGGGCTGCTCTTTGGCATTTGAGTGAAGCTAGGGAGAGGGTCAAACAGGGTGCATTTCTCCTCTTCCATTTTGGCAGCCTCGGCCTGCTCAGACTACCTCCCCCAGGAAGCCTCCCTTGATTAGGGAGAAGAGCCATATGGCTTTCCTCTACTTTATAAGCATAGTTTTATAGGTAAACACGCATGACTCTAAGTCTCTTGTTTTATTAGTGTTATTTAGCTTTGCTTTTAAGTTCAGTGAGGGTTAGGGGCTTTCTTTCTCAATGTTTGGCAGGAGAGGTGCCATATTAATCAAAGTATGCCACATAGTCACTGAGCCAAAGCCGAGCATAAAGTTTTAATGCTGTAAGGGAACTCAAAAACTGTTTAGTCCAATTCCTTCATTTTACAGGGAAGGAACCTGAGGTCCAGAAATGGGAGGTGATTTGCCCAAGATCTAATGGGAAGCATGTAGCAAAAGTAAGATTCGAATGCAAGTCTTCTGACTCTGGTTCCAGTGTTCTTTTTACTGTACTATATTGGGTCCATCCTTTTTCATAAAGCCTTTGGAGACCACAATTCCCTTCCTTCCCTCTTCCCCTGCAGCCAGAAACTTGAATCACGTATGATTGGAAGAGACTTATAATGGTCATCTAGACAAATCCATTCTTGAAAAAGAATTCCTGCTATAGTTTTAACATCATTGACAAGTGTTCATCCATGCTTGAAGACATCTCATGAATGGGAGCCTGTGGCTTCTTGAGGCAGCCTTTCCCGTTGAGAAAGGGCAAATCATTAAGACTTTTGTTTTGTTTTATTTCTTGTTTATTCTCCCTCCCTGCCCCTCTTTCTTGGGGCCTAAATCTGTCTCTTTATATCTTCTAGCCATGGTTCTTAGTTCTGCTCTCTGAGGTCAAACAGAATAATCTCTATGATAATCCTTCAGATAACTTGAAGATAGCTGTTATGTCTTTCCAGAGTCTTCTCATCTCTAAGTGGAATATCATGTCCATTTTCTTCAATATTCTCATATGGCATCCTATGTTATCTTTGGTTTTATAAATATCCTCCCTAAGCTATTGTGCCTAGATCTAAACATAACACTCCAGAGGTGATGTCTCTTCTCTGAAGTTTCACTTAGCCCTTTCATTCCAGAAAGTCCCCTTCTGCTTAGCTCCCTTCTCCCACTGGTGAGTTCCCTCTAGGGCCTCCATTTTGGAGAGGGACCAATAAAAGCCATCCTTCATTTCTCTCCCAGTTATGCTTCTGACTCTACAAACTTCACCATCGTGACTGTCACTTGGGTACTTTTCCCCTGCATCACTGCCAATTTTTCAGCTCCTCTTTATATCCTGGGGGCAGCTATGGGGCACAGTGGGTAAAGCACTGGGCTTGCAATCAAGAAGCCTCATCTTTCTAAGTACAAATCTGTCCTCAGACACTTACTAGATGTGTGACCCTGGGCAAGTCACTTCACCCTGTTTGCCTCAGTTTCCTCTTCTGTAAAATGAGCTGGAGAAGGAAATGACAAATCACTCCAGTCTCTTTGCCAAGAAAATCTTAAATGGGGTCACAGAGAGTCAGTTACCACTGAAGACGACTGAAAAACAACAAATACATGTGTTGTCTTCCCCCATAAGAATGTAATCTCCTTGAGGTCAGGGACTATCTTTCTGTTTGTCAAGTGCTAAGCATAGACTCCGGCATAAGTTGTTTAGTCATTTTAGTTATGTCCAACTTTCTATCTAAAGAATGAGGGGGTGTCCTGAGAATTCTTCTAAATCAAGATCTAAAAGTCTATGAGCCTGACCTTATCTATGAGGATTTATATTTTTAAAAATCTTCTAATTTCAGAGCTAGCCTTTAAAACCATCTAGTCCAATCTCTCATTTCATAGATTAAGAAACTGAGGCCCACCCACAGGCCATGACTTGCCAAAGTTAGTGGCAAAACTAAGTCTCCAACCCAGGTTTCTTGGCTCCCAAGCCCAGGGATCTTTCTGTTACATTATATGACCTCCCTTTCCCCTATTCCAGGAAGAGTTTCTCTCTCAATTTTCTATTTTATGCTCAACTGGATTTGTTTTCTTCTTTGGACTTCAACTCCTATGTTGTGTCATGGCCCAGCTATGAAACAGCTGCTGAGGCTGCAGGTCAGGAGCTGATGAAAGGTTTGGGGTCCTAGGAGAAAGCAAGGAAGTTGTGGTGAGCAAGGCAGATTCTTAGTTTAACTCTGAAGGAGCCAAAATCCACATTACAGTATTATGGTGGCTTTCAGTAAAGTGGAGAAGGATGAGTGAGTCTTGGAGTCCCTTGTTGCCACAGAGCTACCCTGGGCCACCCCACCCTGGGAATCCCAGCCTCCTACAGGAATGAGAATTGCAAAGGGGCTGAACACTAATAGGACCCAAAAAGAAATAGTAATCCCGAAAGTCTCCCTTGGTATATGTAGCACCCCCCTCTACTTAAGTAACAATCTTTTTTTTTTTTTTAAAGCAATTGGGGTTAAGTAACTTGCTCAAGGTTACACGGCTAGTCATTATTTATGCGTGGGTGCTCATTTTCTGAGGCCGGATCTGATCTCGGGTCATCCAAACTCCGAGGCCGGCACTCTTACTCACTGCGCCACCTAGCCGCCCCTTTAGGGCAATTGGGGTTAAGTAACTTGCCCAAGGTTACACGGCTAGGTTTTTGTTTGTGCGGATTAAGTGTTGGAGGCCGGCTCCGAACTCAGGTCCTTCTGATTCCAGGGCCAACGCTCTATTCACTGCGCCACCTAGCCGCCCCGAGTAACAATCTTTTAACTGACATAATAGCACCAAACCTCGGTTTCCTTAGCTGCAAAATGGAGGATAATAATGCTCCTACCTTTGGGAGCGAGTAAAAGGAAAAGCAAAGCATTTAACATTATTACCCCCTTTGCAATAATCTCTGTAGCAGGCCTGGTGGATGTAGACATGCCAGGTGACTTGACTTTAGCAGTTGTAGTTAGTCGGCAGAGAAGAATTCTGTGGCTAGATTTGTGGCTTTGATGAATCCTCAGGAGGTGTAGCTGGGAAATCACTGCCAGATTTAGGGTTTCAGGGTTGAGGTTTTCAAAAGCTTTGTTGCTGGGTCACAGGACCATAAGATCATAGAATTAGAGCTGCAAAGGCCCTTGGAGATGGTCTCCGCCAACCTCTTTGGAAAATGTGACAAGTCATCCTGAGAACAATGTGTATGGGTGTATGCTTGCATACATGCACATACATACAGATACACATACATACCTTATATATGTATAAAAACGCACTTGTACATATTTATATTTTATAGCTATAAAATACATACATTTATGTGTATATATGTATGTATATACAGACATATGCCAATTTTCTTTCTTTCTTTTTTTGCTTTTTGGAATGGGGAGGGCTGGGTAATTGTCATTAAGTGACTTGCCCAAGGTCACACAGTTAGTAACTGTTAACTGTTAAGTCAGGTCCTCCTGACTCCAGGGCTGGTGCTCTATTCACTGTATTACCTAGCCACCCCCATGCCAATTTTCTACGTGTATATATTAATATATAATATAAAGATAAATTTTATATATTACATATCTTATATATATATATGAATATGAAAGATATAAAATATAAAGATGCATACCTATTTTATATATCAACACATATTAACATATAATATAAAATATATAACATGTGACTATTTTTTATATATATACATATATTAATCCATATAGATTTGTACATCTATATATATATATATGTTTGTATATATATATGTGTATATATATATATATATATATATATATATATATATATATATATATATATATACACCTTTATAGATGATGTATGAAGAGGTAGAATCTATATTCTGTATCCAGTGGTGTGGTGGTAAATGTTTAACAACCATCTCTTTCTAGAGCGGGGGGAGGAATAGCACACTTTTAAGTTTAATTTGCATTAGTAGTATTTTCTCTATCACCTTATGAAGTCTAGAAAAGAAATGATAAAATTAAGACCCAATTTGTAGTATTTGCTGATTTCTGAGATGTTAATGCTCCCAATGAACATTTAACAATTAGCTCTCACAACCTGGTATGAGCTGGCTCCAGAATACTTCTGTTTGTACATCATAGGACATTTGTAGTGTGACTTCAAATACAGAAACAGAAATCATCCATAACTCAGTTTTGCAACTCCTAGAAAAGACTAACATTTGGTAAAAATGTATGATGAATAAAAAGGCTGATAGAACAACATCCAGATTTCTTTTTGTTTTGTTTTTTAAGTCCATGACTGAGTCTAAATGGAGATTGTTGGAGCTAAGTCTTGAGAAGTTGCCCCCTTGGTAGGTAAGCAGATCTGGCTTCTGCTCTTGGCCATGGAATGACTTGTTGGGTAATGAGAAACAACGTGTCTTCACAGAATCACAAAAATCCAAGAATCACAGCCTTGGAGGAGAACCTAGGGATCATCCTATTGAGTTCATAGATGAACAAGTATTACCTTGACAACATTCCCAAATAGTCATCCACACACTTAGGTAGAGGTTTGGCCTTGCATGTCATTCCTTCTAGCTGTTAGCAAAAGGAAATGAATTCAAATGACAGACTAAATATCTATAGGCTCTAATTAACTTGGCTGACTAGTCCTAATTCCAAAAGAGCTTAGTCATGGAGACAAAAACTCTGGGAACTGACAGACATCTCTCCTTATGGAGAGAAAGCTACATGCAACTGAGATCATCCTTACTCTCTCTAATGACTCAGTGTGTGAGGGCCTGCCTTTCTCACTAAAAGAGCTGAAATTTAGTTTCTGGGCTATAATCTTTTAAAAAAGGCAGCTCTTTTTATGGAAAAGAGGTAGTGCCTCACTTGTAGTTAAGAGCTAAGACTCAGTAGGTGGCAGCAATGAGAAAAATCCAGTGGAGAGGGGGACTTAACCTGTGAGTGACTTCATTGATGTCTTCATTTAAAAATGGACCCAAATTGCCCCCACAAAACTCCTTCAACCTGGAACCCTCTATTTATTAACTACAAATGAGACTTCCATGAAGGAGGGAGCACAGGAGGCAAGATACCCACTGAGGAGCAATGGTCAAGGTCACCCACTGCATCCTGGGCCATTGTCAGTTTTCCGGATTTTTGTCCTGCCGCTGAACTTCGATGACTCTGGAAGAGAGAGTGAGACTGATGATTTTGGGCAGCTCTGTCTCATTTAAACCCAATTCATGGGAAAGTCAAGATATCACCTTCATGAGGTCATTGGTCCTCTTTGAGAATGAAGGATGAACAACAACAACAAAATAACAACAAATGGTGGTTAGTCACTCAGTGGGGAACATGTCCTTCTCCAGGTAAAACATCCCCAGTTTCTTCAGTGTATTCTCAGATAGCACCATCTTAAAGTTCTTCACCATATTAGCTCCCTTCCTCTGGTTTATCATGGTCCTGCCTAAAATGTAATGCCCAGAACTTTGCACAATACTCTAGCTGTAGTCGAACAAGGGTAAAACATAAGAGGATGATCATTGCCCTTGTTCTGGATCCATGCATCATTCAATGCACCCAGAGCTCACACTAACTTTTTCTTTTCTTTTCATGTCATACTATTAACCTATGTTGACCTTGATGCTCACTAAATCCCGCAGATTTTTTTTTCCAGAATTGCTTAGTATACCTCACTATTCTTAGATCATTCTGAGGTTTAGTACTCTTGATATTCATTTGTGCCCTCTTTTTTTGTCTGTTATTTGTCCTTGTTTCCATTTCTTGGTACATGTCTTTTTAAAAATCTGTCTTGGTAAATGAGTTTCCTGGGCATCCATCTCTGTTCTTTTAGACCAGAGATCCTTTTAGGATGGAATGTGGTACACTCCATATATGGCAGGAACTGGATTAAAATTGGGAAATGTTTAGCAAAATAAATAAAAATGCAATGTAACATAGACAATCTTAATTTGTAGTTTTCTAAGTCAACATTCATCCTGCAGGTATCCCTTTCTACTTGAGTTTGACATCACTGCTTTAGACAATTCCTTTTTTTCCCTATCAAAATTTTTCTCTTTGTAAACTCAGAATTTCACCACTGACTTCTTCCTTCTTTTCCTGGTTCATTTCCCCTCTAGAATTTTAGTCTTTAAATGCTGTCAGTGAACCTTTTGAAATATACTCTCCAAAACTCTGGAATGCATGTGGGTTGGACTATGCCCAGATTTCCCTTCCTTCTCTATCCTGTATTGTAAGATGGAATGATCATTTTCTTGTTGATTACTTTTCCAACATCCATTTTAAAAGTATCCATAGTACCTTGCATCATATTTTTGCTTTACCATTTGTTTGAGACCAAAGGGGAGCCATTCTTTCCCTTAAATAGTCTTCAAATCAATACAGCATCTTGATCCAAGACCCTTTGTCCTTTCCCATGGAAAACAGGCATTTTTGTCAAGTTATTCTAGACAGCCTGATGTCCCCTATACCCCTTTCAGGATTAGCATCAATTCTAGGCCTCCAGATGTAGATACTATTCGTGATTTCCATCAGGCCACTTATCATATGTGCTACCTTCGTTGACTACTCAACACAAATCTGAGTCATGTGGCTAGATCGTGACAGGGCTGGAATACGAATCCGTGTCTCTGAAATCCGGAGACTGTGGCACAATATAAGGAACAGTGGCTTTGAAGGAAGAGGATTGAGGTCCAAATGTCACCTTTGGCATTTACTCTCTATGTGACCTTGAACAAAAAAGGGAACCTTCCTGGGCTTCAGTTTCCTCGGTTTCCAAGGAGGTCCAATTAGCCATCCTCTGATGAGGTCCCTTCCAACTCTCCATTTATAATCCTAACACTCCTCCTCTAGAGCTCTATTCAGGTTGAAGAAACATCGAGACATGGTTTGGACCCATTCTATAATGGAGAGAGGCAGAATTGAAGACACTCAGACATTATCCGTAGTGCTAACACCTCCCCTCAGTCCCACCTCCCTCCCCTCCCACATATACTCCTAGCTTTGTCTTCAGCTTCCCCTAGAAAGAGAACTGGCTTTCTTCCTCATATCGGTCTCCAGAGGAGATCATCTGAATATAGTTGCCCATTCTATGGTGTGCTGAGACAGAGCATTGAATAGATATTCAAATAAAGTGCTTCAGGTTATATTAGGGGCCTGTTCGTTGCCATTAATTACTTCAAATATGCAGCTTAAGTGCAGCTCATGAATCAGACTTGAACCAGTTCCTGGAAATTGGGTTTGATAACAATAGCTTTAGGAGGTAAAAGTTCCTGAGAGATCCAAGGGGGATTCCATTCCCCTGCCACCGCATTGCCACGATCTCAGGGTTCCAGGGGTAGGGAAGGAGAAATGACTTGTTTGATTTTTTTTATCTTCTCCCCTCCTTTCTGTAGCATATTCAGTGCTCTCCTGTCGGTCCCTGTTGTTCAAGCGTTTTGTATACAGACCTTTCATCTTTTGGAACCTCTGCTTCCTCCCTGCTCCTCCCCCTCCCCCACTCACAAACACACATCAACACACACGTACACACTAGTCTAGGACGTACCTATGTGTCATCCCTTACCCCTCTAAACCAAACTCTAAACCACTCCATTTTTGTATCTAAATGCTTTTGTTCACTGTCTTTCAAAGTGAAGTTAGTGAATTAATGAAATAGGCTTAAGAGCTCTAAGGACAGCTAGGTGGTGCAGGGCTTGGAATCAGGAAGACTCATCTTCCTGAATTCAAATCCAGTCCTAGATACTTCCTAGCTGTGTGACCTTGGGCAAGTCACTTAACCCAGTTTGACTCAGTTTCTTCATCTGTAAAATAAGATGGATGAGGAAATGACAAAGCACTCTGGTATCTTTGCCAAGAAAACACCCAATGCGGTCACGAAGAGTCAGACACAACTGAAAATGAGTGAACAACAACAACACATGCATTCGAGAGCAAACACACACACACACACACACACACACACACACACACACATACACCATTCACATTCATACCCTTATCAGATTGGAAACTCCTTGAGAGCAGTCTTATCATCTTCCTTTTTTTAAAATCCACCACAGTACACTTAGCAGACATTCAATAAATACTTTTTGAGTGAAGTACTGAGATATAGTAGATAGAGGAAAACCTGGGTTCAGAACTTCCTTCAGACACTTACTAGAGAAGGGACCTTGGCAAGTAACTTTACCTTTAGATGCCTCAGTTTCTTTATCTGTAAAATGAAGGGGTTGGACTCAGTGATCTCTGAGGGCCTTTCCAGCTCTAAATCTTATGAATGAATCAATGAATGAATGAAAGATGAATCTCTGTTGGGAGTGAGGGGCTGATAGAACTCCTCTGAAGGACAGTTAGTTGCATTATAACAGGAAACTCCAGCATTTAGCCAAAGGAATAATTCTCTAATGATATCTACAAATAAAACAAAACTCCTTATCATGCTATACAAGACCAATACACCTTTCCTATGTTATTACATCCAGCTCCCTTTCATGCACTTTCCATTCCAGTCAAACTAGACTACCAACCACCCCTTGTTCTCATCCTTGCCTCTCCTAATTCTGTGCCATTTGTTAGTACTTCCCCTATGATTAGAATGGAATTTCCATACCTCTGTTTACTAAAATTCTTCCTTCCTTCAAAGTCTTAATTAGGAGTCACATCTTCCACAAAGCCTTTCCCCATCTGTGCCCCTCTGTCCCTTCCCTCCACCTCCACCCCCCAAAAAAATCCAACTTTGGAGATGATCTCTTCCTCCTTAGATTCCAATTTTAAAAAGATCTCTTTTGTACTTGTCACATTGTAATTTATGTGACTCTTGTCCTTCTACATGTCTCTATTCTGCAAGCTAAGATGCCATTTTTCTATACATAGCCTCCAGGTGCTTAAAAAACTTTGTTGGATTGAATTAAATGTTGGAGGAATCCCAGCAAATCCGGGATTGAGGGAGAAGGCAGAGTCTTTGGAATTGGAGGCCTTTTTATTCTTCTAGTCATAAAACTCAGGCAGAAATTAAAAACAGTGACAACTTCTCAAATCCTGATTGGAAGATTAAGGACACAATTCTGAAGTGATAGGATGATTACCCTCTAATGGGAAAGGAAGGAAGATGAAACAAACACTTGCTAAGTGCCTACTATGTGCCTACATTGTACTCATCCCTTTACAAATATTATCTAGTTTTGAATTTAAGATACCCTTCCATTTGAAGATGGGGCTTTCAAAAGGTCTAAGAATTCACTTCAAACCAAATAACGAAGCTTTATTGTAAGGCTCATGGAGGAGGACAACAGCTGTCCAATTTCTCTATCTTACTTTCCTTCCCAACACTTCTTTGAAAACTGCTCTAGAAATAAAATCTCTCCTTTCTCGATGTTACAGAAAGTTTGTCTTGCTTAATTCTTCCTTGGAACATGGGAAATGATTAAATACTTGCGTTTCAAAGGACTTCTCTGTATCATGTCAACAATGAATGACCAATATCAATATAATTGTGATTTTGCAATGAAAGCAATTCTGAGGTACTGGCTTCCTATTAAAGTGGCCCATTCCACTTTTTGGAAGGTCCTAATGGGAGAAAGTTCTTCCTTGTATTGAATCAAAACCTGTTTTCCCACAGCTTTCAAATAAGGCTCCTACTTCTGTTTTTTGGGGTCCAGCACAAATCTAATCCATGTTCTATATGAGACCTTCTTTCAAATACTTAAAGATAGCTATTCTGTCTCTCTTTAGTCTTTTCTTCTTTAGGCTAAACATCCTCAGTTCTTCCGACCATTTCTCCTACAGCATGGTCCCTAGTCTTTTCATTGTCCTTGTCAACTTCTCCTTAACTAGCATCACCTTGCCGGTGTCCGTCCTTCCAAATAGTGCCAGAAATAATGTTCCAGATGTGATTTGATGAAACCAAAGTATAATTAGAATGCCACCTCCCTTCTGGATATTCTATTGACTAATTTAATCTAAGATCGATTTAAAAAAAATTTTTGGCCACCATATCTGTTTTGACTTAGATTACATGTGTATATATTCATAGTGAGCCTGTGGTTAACTATAACTTACAGGTCTTTTTCATCTGAATTACTTTTTATTCACTTTTCCTCTATCGTATTCTTGCCTATTTGAGCCCTTCCAAAATTTTACTTGAACTTGCAGACTAACTGATGGCAATTTGGAGGTTAAAGCTGCTTTAAGGCAGCCCTACAAATAGTCACTCGCCCTCTTGCCAAGAGGAAATTATGATTTCCAGCCAACCATGTAGAAAAGAACACCAATTTCTTTGATTTTATTGCTTTATATCTCCTCAGGGGCAGATGGGCTAGAAAGGAATCTTTGTATTTATTGCAAGACAGATTTTAATGACACCGAGACATAGCCAACATGAAAGATGTGAGTCACGGTTTTATTTTATGTCCTTTGCTGAGCAGAAAACACTTTCTTCTATCCAACCCATCATCTCAACATCTCTCCTTACTGAAGAGCAAATTTAACAATCTCAGCTCATAGACCTTCAGACTCTGTTATTATAGACATCAAATTACCGTGAAGTCAGGGTTAACTCTCTCCATGTAATGAAGATGTATACTAATCTGACCTTAGCATTAATTAAGTTAACTTTCCAACATACGGTGCCCTCCATCTCTGTAAGTGTGCACAATCACATGCTTTTGCTAGAGGCTAGAGAATATCTGATAGGGTTCCAAGACCTCAAATAGTATTTCATATTCTGGAGCTTCTACTCAGATCTATCTAAAACTTTCTCCCTTTTCTCTCCATCAAGATTCCTCACTAGCCTGAAGGAAGAAAAAAAGGGAGAAGATACAAGAGAAGTGCTACACAATGGAAAAGGTCCTGGATTTGGAGTCAGAAGACCAGGTTTGACTATTGCTTTTGCCCCTTACTGCTTGTGTGACCTCAAACAAATAACTTACCTCCATTTCACCACCCATAAAACGAGAGGATTTGACAAAAATCACAGATTTAGTGGTGGAAGGGACCTAAGAGGTCATCTAAATCCAACTTCCTCAGGCAATTGCTGCCAACCCAGCAAGTAAAAGAAGCAAGATTTGAAAGCAGGTCATCCAGTGTTTTTTCCATTGTACCCTTCTGCCTTGATTAGGTGACCTCTGAGCTCCATTCTGGTTTTTCATCTATAATCCTATAACTTTCTGTGCCTCCCTATTGTCTATAGAATAAAAAATATATAAATTCCTTAGCCAAGTATTTAAGATCCTACAAAGCTGTCTCCAACCTAGGCTTTATTTCTTATTTATTCCCTTTTGCATACTATATGTTCTAGGTGTTCTATGGACTATTAGATGCTCCTGGGCAGACCTTTTTGTTATTCTCTCACCTTTATTCAATTTTGTAACCCCTCTCAATGTACTGACTGTACTCCCTTTTCATCTATATTTGTGGAAATCTTTCTGTTCCTTGGAGACTCAGCCCAAGGGTCAGCTTCTCCTCGAAGCCTTCCCTGAGCCCTGTAGCTAAAAAAGTGATTTTTTTCTGACTCATTTTTTCCTGTTGTACTTTTCTTGGACCTCTCCTTTGCCCCTATTATGTGCATTTAATCTTGCATCATATTATTGGTTTGTGTGAGGTATTTCCCCCTCTAGATGGCCAACTTCTTCAGGGTACAGATTGTATTTTTTCACCTTTGTCTCCCTCAGTCAAGCACAGGGCTATCCACACAATAGGAGCTTAATAGATATTTATTGAATCTCATAAAATTGAATTAAAGAATTCCAAATTCAAATATTCTTATCTTACCATGGGATAATCTGGCATAATATTTTGGGTATCTGTACTTTCAATGAATAACAAGCTGTCTTTTGCAGAGGTCAGGATGCACAGTTGTAGAACAATTCAAATAGCATTAAGTTTTTTTTTTCATCCCACTGATTGGTTTTATTGGATTTCCCCCTTCTTCTTTCTTTTCTTTAAAATGTTATTATTTGTTATAATGGATAGCTCCCTGGGAGAGGACATGGGGGAGGGGGATACATTGAGAAATCTAGGTGATGTAGAAATGAAAGATAATAATAAAGATCTATTTAAAGATAGAGTTGCATATAGTTATGTGCTAGTAAATGTTTAACAACTAGCCCTCTGAAAAGCCACAACACACATTTAAATTCAATCTGCATTATTAACATTTTCTCCATCACTTTCTTAAGTCTAGACAATTTACAGAACAATAAATCAAGTCCTGATTTGGAGCCTCTGCTGATTGGTTGTAATTGCTCACAATGAAAATGGAATAACCAGCTCTTATGAGCCAGTTCAAGCTGGCTCTAGCATACTCCTGAGGGTCTATATTTTAGAGGACATAGGGAGAGGGAACAGATAGGAAAAGGGCTAAATGACTTCTTCAGAGCAGTGTTGAAATCATCAGTCAATAAGCATTTATTTAGCAATTATTTTGTGCCAGTAACTATGTTAAGCACCAGGCATATAAAGACAAAAGTGCAACATTTCCTCCCCTCAAGGAGCTTTCCATTCTGGCTACCTGTGGATGACTAGTTTAGGGGAGATGATGTTGGGTGCGAAGTGAGGTGTGGTGCAAGAGCTTCAGAGGAGGAAGATAGTCTTTTACTTAAACAGAGAGACATGTACGGCTCCAGAGGCCAGCTGCACACATGTGGAAAGAGAGAGAAAGATTTTGGGAACTGCAGACATATGGGCAAAGTCAGACCCTCCCAGACATACCTCATTTCTAGCTTGCCTTCTCATAAACTTCAGAAAATTTCTCCGTGGCTAAGAGCTAGTCCCCTTTCTTAACTGAACTGAAACTTATTTTGCTCTCATCTGAATTGGTCATTCACTCTGTATTTTTGGTATGTTTTAATCTGTATAATGGGGCTGCTAAGTGGCACAATAGATGGAGTTCCAGGCCTAAAGTTAGGAAACCTCATCTTCCTGAGTTCAAATCTGGCTTCAAATACTTACTAGCTGTGTGACCCTGGGCAAGTCACTTCACCCTGTTTGCCTCAGTTTGCTCATCTATAAAATGAGCTGGAGAAGGAAATGGCAAACCAGTCTACTATCTCTGCCAAGAAAATCCCAAATGGGGTCCTGAAGATTCAGACACAACTGAAATAGCTGAACAACGAATCCACATAACTTCTTTATTTTCTGTTTGCTATTTTACTTACATAAATTTATTTACATTTATTTAATACATTTATTCATTATTTGTGATGGTTTTTGGTGTAACTAGAATTTAGTGGAAAATAGTCAAATGTGAAGGTTTAAGCTTGGGGTAACCCTGCCTTCCCCTTTAATGGCTAGCAGGTAGGGAAGCAGCTTTTTGTATTGAGCCTATTGTACCCGTAAGACGAGCAACATTTAGGTGGAAAGAGAAATACGATTCCGGTCTAGTACTCCCTAGGAAATTGGAAGAAAGAGCTCTGAGACTGGTGGTACTCCAGGAGCTTGCCTGTCTCTTCCCATATTCCTCCTGTCTCTGTTCCTGACTTCCTTGAGGCCTTAGGGCACCAAAAACCACCCCTCTGCTGCTTTCTCATCTCAGCATTAACCATCTTCTTTCCTTGGAATATCTAATGACCCCTGTGGCATAATCAGAAGATTGAAGAATAGCAAATGTTCCATAATATAAAAAAAGAGGGAAAGACACATTGCAAAAAAAAACCAAAAAATCAAACCCCAAACAAACCAAAAAAACTCTAGACTGAAGACAAATCCCTGTCAAAATCCTAGAATGGATTATTAAGTAGATGGCTTGTAAGCAGTTAGAAAAGTGATAGGTGATCACAAGGAACCACAATGGAGTCACACCAGGCCACCCTCCTATCTTTTCTCCTAAGATTAGTAAGTCAGAAGATGATAGATAATGCTATGGGCACAGCAGATCTAGATTTCAACAGGGTTCTGTCTCTCATTAAAATCTGGTGAATGAAATAGAGAAATACAGGATAGATGATAGTGACATCAGGTAGATTGAAAGCTAGTCAAAGGCATGTTCCAAGAGTGTTGATTAATGATCTCCTGTTAATCTGGTGAGATGTCTCAAGTGGCCCTGTCTTGTCTAATGTTTCATACACATGCCATTTATTTCTTCACCCAAGAATTGATTTGGAGCAAATTTTCAGATGACACAAAGCTGAGAGGGATAATTCAAATGTTGAATGAGAGAATTAAGATCCCAAAGTTTCTGACAGGCTAGAACAAAAGGTTAGATGGAACAAGATGAAATTTTATAAGGATTAATGTCAAGTCTTGCCCTTAGATTTAAGAAAATCAACTGTATAACTCTACAATAGGGTAAATGACAACAGTTCACATAAAGAGGACTTAGGAGTTTTCACCAACAGCAAAATCAATATGAATCAACATTGTGATGTGACTGCCAGAAAGGGCAAACTAATGTGAACTTAGGTTGCATTGGTTGTATTCATTTTTTTTCCAACCAGACCTGGGATGTCATTTAGTATAGGGAATTCATGATGGGAGATTCCCCCTACCAGTACAGATCAGTTTCTGCTCTGCAATTTATAGTTTTAGGGGAGGAAGGAAGGAAACAAGCATTTATTACAGGCCTATTATGTGCCAAGCACCGGGCTAAGTGCTTTACAAATATTATAGTGTCCTGATTGGCAAGTGATTGAATGCAGCTTCAGTCCCAGATCAAACAATGCTTCATATCTCAGCCAGCTGTTCTCAGTGTACTTCAGAGTCCTTGACAATCTGCATCTTCCCTCCCCCTCTTCAAGCTTCTTACACCTTAATCCCCTCCCACCCCCTTGAACTCTTCACTGGCCTCCTGGCTCTTCCTTGCACAGAATATTCTCTCTCTCCAGGCGTTTTCTTGGGCTGCCCCTCCTGCCTGCAATGTTCTCCCTTCTCATCTTCACCTTCTGCCTTCCCTGGTTTCCTTTTAATCCCAAGTAAAATCCCTCCTTTTACAGGAAACCTTTCTCAACCTGTTTTAATTCTAGTGCCTTCCCTCTGGTGATTATTTCCAGTTCATCCTGTATATAGCTTGCTTGTACATAGTTGTTTGCATTTGATTGTGAGCTCCTTGACTGTGATGGGGGTCTATCCTTTTTTCTGGTACCTGAACGTTTAGCACAGAGCCTGGCACATAGGTTCTTAAATGTTTATTGACTGACTGACTACTACCTTACCTTATTTGCCTGACTACTACACTCTCTGGACCAGGCGACCTTCAGCAACTCTCCTTGTTAAAGTTCACCTTTATCTCCCTCAGACTTTGAAATTCTTGCCTTAGGGCCCAGTTTTTCTGCCTAGGGAGGTGCTGAGCACAAATTCTCATAGCCCGCTTTATCTAGCTAGTCCAAATTAAGACCAGACCATCTCTCCATTGCCTTTAGTAACCTACCCCCCACATTTTCTTGCTGCCTGCAAATCATGTTTCCTTTCCTTTCGATCCACTCCTAACCCTGCTTTCTGTGAGAAAGTGAAAGGTAAAGGAGAAAAGGAAAGATATACCCAATTGAATGCAGAATTCCCAGAGGATAGCAAGGAGAGATAAGAATAAGATAATAAATAAGATAAGAATTAAGATAAAAATCTTAAATGAGCAATACAAAGAAATCATAGAAAACAATATAAGGAAGACAAGAAATTTCTTCGAGAATATCAGAGATATCAAGGAAAAATAGCATGATAAAAGGGTCTGGATGTAACAGAAGCAGAAGAGATTAAAACAAACCCTTACCTTGACCTTGTTATCATTTCAAGCTACTCTCATCACTTTCTCCTACTTCATTGCCAAACTCTCGGGGAAAGAAGTCTACACTGTGGTATAGCAGAAATAGCAATGCTTTGGACTCAGGCACCTGGGTCTGAAAGTTGACTCTGTAATCTTAGTCAAGTTGTTTACCCTTCCTGGGCCTCAGCTGTAAAATGAGGTGCAGTCTCTTGAGGCTTCTCCCTTCAAGGTCACCAGTTATCTGTTAGATGCTACATCCAATCATTTTAGCTTAGCCCTCATTCTCTGTGGCCTTTCTCTAGCATTTGGCCCTATGAGGCTCCACCACCTTTCTTCTTAATCTCAACTCCCATTGATCCCATGGCTTTATTCTTTCTTGGTTCTGACACAAAGTCTGAGTGTGATTATCTGGAAATCACTTCACTGTTTCTGGTGCCTCAATTTCCCCTTTCTAATCCAATTCCCCTCACATTTTGGGCAAGATATTAGAAGAAAAAAAACAGATCTCACCTTGAGCATTCTAAGAGTCCTCCATCTAGTCTCCCTGGTCGGCAGGTCTCTCCCTCTAATACACATACATAGCTGTCAAAATTTCCCTAATGCACAGGTCTGACCACCTTACTGCACCACTCAGAAAACTTGCAGTGACTCACTATGGCATATATATAAAATACAAAACCTTTGACCTGGTATTCAAGGACCTCTGTGATCTAGCTCCAGCCTCCATATCCTGCCTTCTTTCACACTTTTCTCCTTCAAGCACTCTAGCTTGTAATGGAACTGTTCTGCTGGTTGTACCCTGATCTCAGCCTGTGCTGAATAGACTCCAGTCATGCAGGCCATCTTCCATACCTGGAACTCCCTCTTCCACATTCTATCTGCTGAATTCCTTCTCCTTCCACACCCAGTTTAGATGCCACCTTCTCCAGGCAATCTGCCTTGATTCTTCTCCCTCTCCCCATCCCTGTCAAGCTAAAGATGATCTTCTTCCTCAAAACTTTCTCTGGAACTCTTCTTTTTTTTTGGAAGGACAATTGGGCTTAAGTGACTTGCCCAAGGTCACATGGCTAGTTTTTTGTTAAGTATCTGAGGCTAGATTTGAACTGAGGTCCTCCTGACTCCAGGGCCAGTGCTCTATTCACTGCACCACCTAGCCACCCCCTTCTAGACCACTTCTTTGCCCTAGCACCTTGTGTCATACAGATTTCTATGTGCGTTATATCTGTCATTGGACTAACTTAGCTCCCTGAGGTCAGAGAAGGTGTCATTTTTCTTCTTTTTCTCCCTAGCACCTAGCACAGTACCTTACACCTGGAGGTTAATCCATGTTCCTTGACTTCACTTAGCATGAACAAACATTTGTTGAATGCCTGTTATGTAACACTGTTCTAGGCACTAGAAATACAAAGAAATATCAGATATTGCTCTTGTCCTCAAAGACCTGCCATTTTACTTGGGAATATGACATGTAACAGATGGTTCCCAAATACATACATGTATATGTATATCTATTTCTACATTTTTACATTTGATTGTCTATGTCTCTTTCTCTCTCTCTCTCTGTCCAGGCCTGATCTCTAGTTCCTCATTTCCAGTTGTCTACTGGAAAGTCAAATTAACATGCTCCAAATTGAATTTATCATCCTTTTCCCCCAAACCTTTCCTTCCTTCCCAATTTTTCTTTTCTTCCTTCAATATACAGTAGCACAAGATGAATACCAAAGGTATAATATAGACACTGAGTCTTCCTGGAATTTAGAGGGGGCAAGATCTCTGTAGACTTGAGGTGGTAAAGAATATTTCATAGAGGAGAGGGTACTTGGGGTGACCTTTGGAGAATGAGTAGGGCTAAAAGAAGCAGGTGGGGCAGAAGTCTTTTGGGGGACCTTTATATCTCTGGGCATGAACAAATTTTTGCAGGTGATAATATCAATAGCATGCTTGGTGGCTCATAAGTTGAATCATCTGTTGACTGGAGATTTTCCCAGGGGGATCCTGGGTCAATGTCTGAATTCCATTTGGATTTGGCATGTGGTAGTTGGAGGGAAAGGTAAGAATAATTCAGGGCTTCCTGAAACAATAGAATGTAAGCTCCTCGAAGGCAGTCTTTCCTCTCTTTTTTCCCTTTCTCTTCCCTTCTCTTGTTTTTTTTTTCTTTCTTTTAAATCTCTTTGTAGCCTCAGCATCTAGCCAAAGCTATAACTGGGAACTTTTGCTCCCAGGAAAATACTACAAACTAGGTCTGGGATAAGCAAAATGAAGTATATTTCTGGTTGAGGATAAGGATAAGGGACATTGTGCCATAAATGCAAGGGAGAGACCTTGGGATGACAAAGAGGCTAGTACTTATGTATGGGTTGCAGAAGGATGGGAGAGGCACTCAATCTAGGCATCTATTTGCTTTCTATTTTAATTAAGTATTCTTACTTGCTAGGTAATTTCTTTCTATGCTATGAGGATATTGCAAGGGATGTCACTGCCTTCTGAATTCTTCAGTACCCTTTAAGTTCTGTGGCTTTGGGTTAAGCCCTAATGGTCCTCTTGTTCTCAGTTATAGCTGCATACCTATCACATTGTTTTAGGGTTAGTTGACTCTTAATAAATGTTTGAAAAATTAAATTGAAATGAAACCAAGCTTCTGTCACTAGCAGGTTGGTCGAGGTTTAGAAGATATGGGAGTGGGGCGGCTAGGTGGCGCAGTGAGTAGAGTGTCGGCCCTGGAGTCAGAAGGACCTGAGTTCGGATCCGGCCTCAGACACTTAATGCACACACAAACAAAAAACTAGCCATGTGACCTTGGGCAAGTTACTTAACCCCAATTGCCCTCCAAAAACAAAAACAAAAAGTCCATAAACATTAAAAAAAAAAGAAGATATGGGAGTGGACATTTGGACACTTGGGAGTGGACATTTGAGTTTCATATTAGTTTTATTGGTATTTTCTCTTCAAAAGAAGCTATGAGGGTAGAAGAGGGGGAGTTGGCACCCTCATGGCAGTCATCCCCTTGTGTTATATTCTGTTATATGTCCCTGTTATATTCTGACCTCAGGTTAGATTCACTTTAAATTGGAGACTAAGATGAACAGATCTACCCACCTTCTCTAAAAGAGAGAATTTACTTGCTAGAGGCCTGACAAATGATCATATAAAATAATATGCCTTTAAGAAAGACCCTTATATCTCTCAAAGAGTCAATATAGTCCATTATGTCAGTTTCTATCCTCTGACTTCTTTCTCAGCTATTTATATTTCCATTTAGGTGAAGCCGAGGAACCCATGCCCAGAAAATTAAAGTTCTCAGGGATCAGTTAGATGCCTCTTTTAAAACCATCCATCTTCTTCAGTCTGATCTCTCAGTTCCTGGCAGGCTACATCATCTTCATTTTCATTTCCTTCCTAGCCTTTTTAAGGTTAGGGAGGTGGGGTGGGTGTGAGGATAGAGCGAGGGAAAGAGGAGTGTTTTTTCCAGCCAATGTTTCTTTTCCTGTAGGGTACATGTTTCTTTATTTCTCCTTATTATTTAAAAAAAAAATCTTTTGAGGGCATGGGGGGGGTGGGCAGAGCCAAGATGGTGAAGAAAAGAAACAACTTACCTAAGGTCTCCCCCAAATCCCTCCAAACATGTTTAAATAATGCCATAAAACAATTCCTGCAGAACCTACAAAAGGATAGGGTAAAATAATTTTCCATCTGAAAACAACTTAGAAGGTCAGCAGGAAAGGTTTGTTATGTCTGGATGAAAGTGAAGCACAGTCCAGCATAGGCTGTGCCAGTATAGACCCCAACAGGCCTTGGGAGCCATTGATCAGCAGTGGGAGTGGCTGCTTCCAGAGCTCTCAGCCCACAATCTATAAGGGGGTCGAACAATTGGTCAGAAGGAGATTAAAGGAGTCTCTTTGCTTTCACTGAGGCAGGACTTTATTGTTTTTCCCTTACTTGGATCTGTGTTGCAGTCCTCAGTGGCAGTCCCAGAGCAAGCAGGAGCACTACCACACCAGAGCTTGAAGTCACAGTGGAGCAGGGACTGTGCTCACAGTTATACGGCACAAAAGAGTGCTTGTGGTCACTCATAGACCAGAACACAGGCCAGGAGAGTAGTAACTGCACCTCTCTTTAGATCATACCACCTTAGAAGAATTGAGAACTTACAGGTCCCTAGAAGTATCTCTGAAAACAGCTGTACAAAACCCCTGAAACTCAGGACAGTGAACCCTCAACAATGGGAGCAGAGCCCTACCTAAACAGAGTTAAAAGTCAAGAAATAGGCTGAGGAAGTGAACAAACAACAGAACAAAAATATGACCATAAAAAGTTACTGTGGTGACAAGGAAGAACAAAACACACTCTCAGAATAGGATAACAAAGTCAAAGGTCCTATACCCAAAGACTCCAAGAAAAATATGAATTGGTGTCAGGTCATAGAAGAGTTCAAAAAATTTTTTTGAAAGTCAAGTAAGAGGGGTAGAGGAAAAATTGGGAAGCTAAATGAAAGTGATGTAAGAAAATCATTTTAAAAAGAGTCAACAGTTTGTTAAGGGAGACATAAGAAAAAACTGAAGGAAATAACTCCTTAAAAAACAGAATAGGCCAAATGGAAAAGGAGGCACAAAAATTCACTGAAGAAAAAAACTCCTCAGAAAGTAGAAATAGACAAATGGAAAAAAAGTACAAAAGCTCATTGAAGAAAATAATTCCTTCAGACTTAGAATTGAGCAAATAGGGGTGGCTAGGTGGAACAGTGAATAGAGCACTGGCCCTGGAAGCAGGAGGACCTGAGTTCAAATCCAGCCTCAGACACTTGACACACTTACTAGCTGTGTGACTTTGGGCAAGTCACTTAACCCCAATTGCCCTCCAAAAAGCAAAAAAAAAAAAGTTCATTTTGGGGTGGCTAGGTGGCGCAGTGAATAGAGTGCCGGCCCTGGAGTCACAAGGACCTGAGTTCGGAGCTGGCCTCAGACACTTAATCCACACAAACAAAAACCTAGCCGTGTAACCTTGGGCAAGTTACTTAACCCCAATTGCTTAAAAAAAAAAAGAATTGAGCAAATGGAAACTAATAACTTGATGAGAAATCAAGAAATAATAAAACAAAACAAAACCAATGAAAAAAATGGTATCTCAATGGAAAAACAAGTGACCTGGAAAATAGATCTAGGAAAGAATGTGTGTGTGTGTGTGTGTGTGTGTGTGTGTGTGTGTGTGTGTGTGTGTGTGTGTGTGTGTGTGTGCGCGCGCGTGCATGTCAGGAGAGAGAATTTTAAAATTCTTGGACTACCTGAAAGCCATGATCAAAAAAAGAACCTAGACATCATTTTTTTTTTTAAGCAATTGGGGATAAGTAACTTGCTCAAGGTTACACGGCTAGTCATTATTTATGCGTGGGTGCTCATTTTCTGAGGCCGGATCTGATCTCGGGTCATCCAAACTCCGAGGCCGGCGCTCTTACTCACTGCACCACCTAGCCGCCCCTTTAGGGCAATTGGGGTTAAGTAACTTGCCCACGGTTACACGGCTAGGTTTTTTTGTTCATATGGATTAAGTGTCAGAGGCCGGCTCCGAACTCAGGGCCTTCTGATTCCAGGGCCGGCGCTCTATTCACTGCGCCACCTAGCCGCCCCCTAGACATCATTTTTCAAGAAATTATCAAAAAAAAAAAAAACAGCCATGAAATTCTGGAACCAGAGGGTAAAATAGAAATGAAAAGAATCCAGTGATCACTTTCTGAAAGTGATCCCACAATGAAAATTCCCAGGAATATTATAGGCAAATTCCAGGTAATGCACTAACATGAAGACTTAAAAAAAAAAAAAGACTTATTAAGGGGATCAAAGGGACTGTAGTGGGATAAAAGGAAAGTATGAGATAGGAAAAGGTAGAATATGCCATTCAAAGAGGCATAAAAACACACTATAGCAGAGGGGAAAGAAAGAGGGAGAGGAACACCATTTAAACATTATTCTTGGGGCAGAGCCAAGATGGCGGCATAGAAACAGCATTTCTAATGTGCTCTGCCCCACACAAATTTCAAACAATGTGAAAGGGGACTCCGAACAACTTCTGGAGCCACAGCACCCACAGAATGGCACAGAGAAGCTAACCTCCTGCTGAGGACAGCCCAGCAGCCCTGCAGGGAGTGGCCAGCACAGGGCTCTGAGAGCAGGCAGCACAGCGAGCTAGGAACCAACAGCGAAGTTCGCAGAGCCGAGCCCAGGTCCACGGTTTTAGCCCCAGGGCTGTCGGGCCTTCAGCCAGCTGGAGGGACCCTAGAACACCAGCAATTGTGGTGATTCCAGAATTACCAGCACAGATATACCTAAGTGAGAGGTTAGTGCCCTATGGACTTTGGGACCAGTATTTGGGAAACGTGTGGCTTCCTCCCCTGGGGGCGAAAAGCTGCTGAAGAAACATAATCCATTTTGCAGCATCAGTAGTGGCTCTAGCTCCTGGTCTGTGAACTGTAGGGAGATCCAGCAATCAGTCTGGGGGTTAATCGCTTTTCCTTTAAACTGCCTGGATCTGGATTGTGGTCTGGGGGGGAAGTTTGGGGTGGGTATCCAACTTGACAGAGTGGGTGGCGGCTAAGTGGTGCAGTGAGTAAGAGCGCCAACCTCGGAGTTGGGATGACCCGAGATCAAATCCGGCCTCAGAAAATGAGCACCCACACATAAATAATGACTAGCTGTGTAACCCTGAGCAAGTTACTTAACCCCAATTGCTTTAAAAAAAAAAAAAAACAACAAAACATAATCCTAAAATATGCTGTCTACAAGAAACACATTTGAAACACAGGGTAAAGGTAAAAGGTTGGAGTAGAATTTATTATGCCTCAGCTAAAGTAAAAAAAAAGCAGGGGTAGCAATACTTATCTCAGATAAAGCAAAAATAGATCTAATTAAAAGAGATAAGGAAGGAAACTATATCCTGCTAAAAGGCACCATCGAGAATGAAGCAAATTCATTACTTAATATATATTCACCAAGTGGTATAGCATTCAAATTCCTAGAGGAGAAGTTAAAGGAATTAGAGGAAGAAATAGATAGCAAAACTATACTAGTGGGGGACCTTAATCTCCCCCTCTCTGAACTTGATAAATCTAACCTCAAAATAAACAAGAAAGAAGTTAAGGAGGTGAATAGAATTTTAGAGAGACTAAATATGAGAGATCTCTGGAGAAAACTGAATGGGGATAAGAAGGAATTTACTTTCTTCTCAGCAGTGCATGGTACATACTCAAAAATAGACCATGAACTAGGGCATAAAAACCTCACAATTCAGTACAGAAAGGCAGAAATATTAAATGCATTATTCTCAGACCATGATGCAATAAAATTTATATGCAATAAAGGGCCATGGAAAGATAGACTAAAAACTAATTGGAAATTAAACAATTTAATCCTAAAGAATGAGTGGGTCAAACAAGAAATTACAGAAATAATAATTTCATTCAAGAGAATGATAATAATGAAACAACATACCAAAATTTGTGGGATGCATTAAAGGCAGTTCTTAGGGGAAGTTTTATATCCCTGAGTGCATGCTTGAATGAAGCAGAGAGAAGGGAGGTCAATGAATTGGACATGCAATTGAAAAAGCTAAAAAAAGAACAAATTGAAAATCCCCAATTTAGTACTAAATTAGAAATATTGAAAACCAAAGGAGAGATTAATAAAATTGAAATTAAGAAAACTATTGAATTAATAAATGAAACTAAGAGCTGGTTTTACAAAAAAACCAATAAAATTGATAGACCCTTAGTCAATATGATAAAAAAAAGAAGAAAACCAAATTATGAGTATCAAAAATGAAAAGGGTGAATCTACCTCCAATGAAGAGAAAATCAAAACAATAATTAGGAATTATTTTTCCCAATTGTATGCACATACATATGACAATCTTAGTGAAATGGATGAATATTTACAAAAATACAAGTTGCCCAGATTAACTGAAGAGGAAGTGAATTACCTAAATAACCCATCTCAGAAAAAGAAATCAAACAAGCCATCAATGAACTCCCTAGGAAAAAATATCCAGGGCCAGATGGGTTTACTAGTGAATTCTATCAAACATTTAAAGAACAATTGATTCCAATACTCTACAAACTATTTGGAAAATTAGTGAAGGAGGAGTCCTACCAAATTCTTTCTATGACACAAATATGGTACTGATTCCTAAATCAGGAAGAGATAAAACAGAGAAAGAAAATTAGAGACCAATTTCCCTCATGAATTTAGATGCAAAAATTTTAAATAAAATATTAGCCAGATGACTGCAACAACTTATCACAAAAATAATACACTTTGATCAGGTAGGATTTATTCCAGGAATGCAAGGATGGTTTAATATTAGGAAAACCATCAATATAATTGATCATATCAACAATAAAACTAGCAGAAACCACATGATTATTTCAATAGATGCAGAAAAGGCTTTTGACAAAGTACAACATCCATTCCTATTAAAAACACTAGAAAGTACAGGAATAAATGGAGCCTTCTTTAAAATAGTTGATAGCATCTGTTTAAAACCATCAGCAAGTATTATATGCAATGGGGATAAACTAGAATCATTTCCAACAAGATCAGGAGTGAAACAAGGGTGTCCACTATCAGCCCTCTTATTCAATCTGGTACTAGAAATATTAGCAGTAGCAATTAGAGAAGAAAAAGAAATTAAAGGAATCAAATCAGGCAAAGAAGAGACCAAGCTATCACTCTTTGCAGATGATATGATGATATACTTAGAGAATCCTAGAGAATCAAGTAAAAAACTACTCGAGACAATAAATAAATTTGGCAAAGTTGCAGGATATAAAATAAACCCACATAAATCCTCGGCTCTCCTGTATATCTCTAATGAAATTCAACAGCAAGAGATAGAAAGAGAAATCCCATTTAAAGTCACTGTAGACATTACAAAATATTTGGGAATCTACCTGCCAAAACAAACCCAGGACCTATATGATCACAACTACAAAACACTTCTCACACAAATAAAATCAGATCTAACTAATTAGAAAAATATCAATTGCTCATGGCTGGGTCGAGCTAATATAATAAAAATGACAATTTTACCCAAACTAAATTATATATTTAGTGCCATTCCAATCAATTTACCAAAAAAACTACTTTTTAGAGTTAGACAAAATAGTAACAAAATTTATTTGGAAAAACAAATGGTTTAGAATATCAAGGGAATTAATGAAAAGAAATGCTAGGGGATGTGGACTAGCTATACCAGATTTTAATCTGTATGATACAGTAGCAGTTATCAAAACTGCTTGGTACTGGCAGAGGAGTAGAGTAGTGGATCAATGAAATAGATTGGGTATACGATACTCAGCAGTTAATGAATAGAATAATCTATTGTTTGATAAACCCAAAGACCCCAGTTTTGGGGATAAGAATGCACTATTTGACAAAAACTGCTGGGAAAACTGGAATATAATATGGCAGAACCTGGGCATAGACCATTATCTAACACCATATACCAAAATCAAGTCTAAATGGGTACATGATCTAGGTATAAAGGATGATACTGTAAGCAATCTGGGAAAGCAAGGAATAGTTTACCTGTCAGATTTGTGGAGAGGGAAAGACTTTAGGACCATACAAGATTTAGAGAGCATAATAAAATGCAACATGGATATTTTTTATTATATTAAATTGAAAAGCTTCTGTACAGACAAAGCCAATGTAACCAAGATCAAGAGGGAGATGGAAAATTGGGACAGAAATTGTACAACCTATGTCTCTGATAAAGGCCTCATTTCTAAAATATACAGAGAACTGAGTCAAATGTATAAGAATACAAGTCATTCCCCAATTGATAAATGGTCAAAGCATATGAACATGCAGTTTTCAGAGAAAGAAATTAAAGATATCTATAAGCATATGAAGAAGTGCTCTAAATCACTATTGATTAGAGAAATGCAAATCAAAACAACTCTGAGGTACCACATCTCTCCAGTCATATTGGCTAAGATGACAAAACAGGAAAATGACAAATGCTGGAGAGGATGTGGGCAAATTGGAACACTAATGCATTGTTGGTGGAGTTGTGAACTTGTCCAACCATTCTGGAGAGCAATCTGGAATTATGTCCAAAGGGCTATAAATAATTTCGTACCCTTTGACCCAGCAATACCACTTCTAGGGTTATATCCCAAAGAGATCATAGAAGGAGGAAGACCCATATGTACCAAAATATTTATAGCAGCTCTTTTCATGGTTGCAAAGTATTGGAAATTAAAGGAGTGCCCATCAGTTGGGGAATGGCTAAACAAGTTGTGGTATATGAATGTAATGGAACACTATTGTGCTATAAGAAACGAGGAGGAGATGGATTTCATATTTACCTGGAGAGGCTTATACAAACTGATGCTGAATGAGAAGAGTAGAACCAGGAGAAATTTGTATACAATCACAGACACAGCATATGTGTGATGACCAACTGTGACAGACTGGACTCTTCTCAGCAATGCAGTGATATAAGTCAATCCCGGAAGACTCATGAAGGAGAGAAATGAGACATCCAGAGATATAACTAGAAAGAACTGAGCATGAATCCTGATGGAAGCAAACGAATTGATCTTTTTCTTTTCATTGTTTGGTTTTATTTCTTTTTTACCATTTTTCATCCCACCTAGAGCAATATGCCTTGGTAACTTGACTAATGTCTAATGTGAAAGTATTAGCAGATCCTATACTGGACTATATGGTGTTGTGGGGGGTGGGGGCAGGGAGGGAAAGGAAATTTGAAAATCAAGAAAGTATGGAATTGAATCTTGTTAACGAAAAATAAACAAATAAATTTAAAAAGAAAAAATGAATTTCAAAAATTGTACATGTAATTGTGGGAAAAATATTAAATTTTAAAAATAACATGTTCTCATGTGTTAATTTTGGGGTTGATCTATTTTCCTTTATTATATCTCTGCTTGGTTTTTCTCTTTTGTATCATTTTATGTCCTATATCCAGCTTCCACTTTGCCTGTCCCCTGCTTACTGCATGCAAGTTATTATCTCCGGCCTAGCTTTCAAGGCTCTCCATAATCTGATCTTATTTTCCACTATATTTCAACCCCCACTTCCAGTAAATTTCTCCTTGGCCCTAACATCAAATAGCTTACTTAATTGTGCACATATTATACCTCCTCCCAGAACTACAAGATTCTTAAAGTCAGGTAGAGTGTCATTTTTCTTTCTTTCTCCCTAGCACCTAAGCACAGTACCAAGAGCTTAATCCACATTTGGTCAGGTTAGAATCCTCCCTGTTCTCCAGCAAAGCCTTTGTACCCTTTCTCTTGCATTAGATGCTTTCCTCCTGTCTCTCCACCTATCCAAATCCTACCCATTGCTTCATTCAAAGTGTAGCTTGTGTTTATTAATGCATCCACTTAGCGATCATTTTTTAAGTTCTTACTGCCCTTTCCTTATGTTGTAACTGCACTGGGCTGTTCTGTCCTCTAAGCACTTTTTGTTCTCTCTTAACTCTATTCCATGCCTCATGCTGTTCCCTAACCCTAGAACTTTTTTTTGTGCTCTATATCTGTTGAATTCCTACTTATCCTCTAATGCCCAGAAACCTCTCCTTCCATGAAGGATCCCTCCCTCCACCTATTCCGTAGTGACTTAGTTTTGCACACATTTCACATACTTATCACTTAATATTGTGAGATATAATTACCTATGTTGGTATCTTATCTCCTTCTTGGACTGTAAATTCAATGAGAATAAGAACCTTTTTTTTTAATCTAAATGTTGCAACTCCCCCAGTATCTAGTACTGTGAGATATATGCAGCAGAAGCTTAATAAATGTTAGTGGTGGTGTGGGTCATGGAATTATGTATTAGCCACCAGTGCCTTCCCCTCCATGTACTGTGTGCATTGTGTTCATCTAATTATTTACATGGTGTCCCCACCATTAGAATGTGAACTCCTCAAAATCAGGGGCTTTGTTTTTGCCTTTCTTTGTATCCTCATTGTGTTAAAGTACAGGGCCTGGTTTTGTAATAAGTGCTTAATAAATTGTTGCTGACTACCCATTGACGATCGACATTGTGCTAGGTGCTAGGGAGATAAAAGGTTAATAAGACACAGAGCTCAAGGAGTTTACCATTTAATAGGGGAGATAGAACAAGCATACATATAATTATAATGTGAAATAGAATGTGAGTGCAGAGGAGAGATACAGACAAGATACAATGGAAAGAAGCTGATAGCTGAATCTGTAGCTGAGGTAGCCTAGATGGGAGAGTGTTTCACGAAGGAAATGACATTTGAACTTGGCCTTGAAAGAGGTTAGGATTTCAATCAATGAAGATATTGAGGGGAAGATATTGCAGGGGGAGGAAATAACCTGAATTTTAAAGGCACAAAGACATGGAGATGCTGGGCATACTCCAGGCAAAGACAATCAGCCCAATTTGACAAAAACTTTAAAGTACATAATGAGGAAGTTGCTAGAAATAACACTGGAAAGGTAGGTGGGAGCTGGTCTGTGGGGGGCCTTGAATCCCAAGGAAAAGGAGTGTGGAATTTATTTGGTACATAATGGGGAAGCATTAAGGGCTTTTAAGCAATGGGGTGATTACCAGATTACTCCAGCAGCCAGATAAATGATAGATTGGAGAAGCAGGACAACAGAACAGGTTAGACATGATCAGGGCCCAAACTAAAAAAAAAAACAGACCCAGACAATTGAGGTGACTTGTCTGAGTTCTGTTGCCAAATCCAGCACCTTTTTCATTATACTATAATTCCTTCCACATCATAACTTTCCTGATTGAGGTTTCCACATGTCAGGACAGGTTGGCATAAGAAATTAAACGGGAATTTTGGAGGAGTTTAGCAGAGGCCACAGATGATATGCAAAGGCCAGTAGATGACACAGAAAGTTTAGAAACTCAAAAATGAATAAAATATATGTATAGTATTGTATAATGTCAACATATTTTATCTTTTAATACTGTAGTAATTTGGACTTCTCTGATACTAAGGAAGAACAAAAAATTTTTATGCAGATTTTCCAGATTGCCGGGGGCACTGTACTCCTAACCCCCTGGATATGGAAGGGATAACTGCACAGTATCTCCCTTTTTAAGTGTGGCCAAGATTTCTGAGTGGGTTTATGATCCCACTTTGTTTATCTTCAACCATGTATTTATTTAGCCTCTGCTTGAACAGTTCCATTAACAGTCAAACAGGCATTTATTAAGAATCTATTATGTGCAGGGCTCTCGGCTAAGCACTGGAGATACAAAAAAAAAAAAAAAAGCAAATATAGACCTTAACCTTAAGGGAGTTAAAAATCTAACAAAGAAGATAGCATGCAAATTATATGTATGCAAATATATAATTATATAACAAGTTTAAATAATATAAACATGTAAATATATACATATGTGTATATATATACACATACATGCACATATAAGATAAATTAAATATAATCTCAGAGGGAAATAGAATAAAGGGAACTGAGAAAATAGCAGGAAACTCATTTTTTCATAAAGCAGTTCCATTCAATTTTTTTTTTTTGCTGTACTTTACAATTTAGCATGTCATTACATGCTGTTTTGTCTTGTTCTGTAAATGTTTCATGGATATGAGATTTGTATCCCCCACTGTATTCTGTTCTCAGAGGCAGACGGAGACTATGCCTTCTATTTCTCCTGCATCTCTGGCCTGTCTAGCAAAGGCTGGGCACATACATCCTTAGTAAATACTTGTGCACCGTGTGGACAGAGGTCTTTATCATTTCAGTTGTCTTTCACAGTCCTTAGATTCACGGCCCTTGTTTCTGTTTCTCCTTGGCTCATATCAATATCTGAGAATGATAGAAACACGATGTTTCATCTCGTGTCTACACTCAGACCAATTAAACTGATTCATTTGCTGGTGAATAATTAATTATTCTCTGTGTTAGACAATCTAGTTAACCAATGGAAAGGCAATTATTCTGATTTATCATGGTTGGCTGATAATTGCACAAGGTAAACATAAATAATGAAATCAGTTTGATGATAGAGAAACATGGATGAGCCTGTTGAGTTAATAAGCATTTATTTAGCACCTGCTGGGTGATCAGCACTGTCCTAGGCACTTTTATAAAATAATAGAAGACATTATCCTGGTCTGCCCTTGAGGAGCTAAGATTGGTGAAGAGGAGACTTAGACAAACATACACAGACAGCAACGTAATTTAGTATATTAACAATTTATGATGAGCAGTAAGTCAGGGAGCTGGGAAGGAGCTGGGAAGGAAAAGAGGGGCAGGGGCTATGTACAGTTTTTCTATGTTCATGGATAGTCCATTTACTTTACAGTCCTTTAACTATAGTTCTCACCACTGCTGCCCAGAAAAGCTTCAGGTAATTATTAAGTTCCAAGTTTAGCTTGGTTTTCTTGGGAAGGTTCTCTAGTCTTTTCCTGTAATCCATAATTCCCTGGCCAATCAATCAATAAATATTTATTAAGCACCTACTATGTTTGAAATACTGTGCTAAGCATTGAGTGATCACATGCAGTTTCTATGTGGGGTTCTAAAGCTGTTTAATATAACCAGGGAGTAGTAACTGGGGCTTTGCCACAGGGTGCTGAAGTTTAAAGGACAGCAAGTAAGAACAACTGAACTCAGCACCTAATTAGCAAGAATGATTAGTTTAATTAGGAAGTTACCAGATGGCAGTCTCATCCTTCTTAGTAGCAAATTCCTCCCTGACCTCCTAGTCTCAGTCTCTCTCTCTCTCTCTCTCTCTCTCTCTCTCTCTCTCTCTCTCTCTCTCTCTCTCTCTCTCTCTGTCGTGATCTCTCCATCAGCAACCAAGGCAAGAACTCAAGGTCTATCAATACCCACTATTGGACAATGTCCTGGGGTGTCTCTTACCTCCCTACCAGGCTTTGTATCTTGAGGTGTGAGTTCTTTGTACCCTGTCCTACCAGCTAATGGTTGCCATGGGAACTAGAAATGCTAGGTAAGGCTCTGCTAAGGGGGAAATGATGAAGAAATACAAGTTACAAAATGTCTCTGTCCGTTTATAATATGGTGTGCCTCTGGTCTTAAGTTCTGTCACTGTGGCTAATTCTTAATGCTTAGCTAGAGTTGAATCCCCCTTTTCAGGTCTAATTTTTTGGATGCCACAACCTGGCACAAGGCGACATCTTGCCCTTGGACATGCCATCTCTCTTCTTCTTTGGTTTATGATGATTGGGCTAAGGACTCCTGTTAAGGACTCTGAACCTTTCCTCCTGTTTCTAAGACTTCTCTGTTCCAGTCTTTGTACTTCTATGATTGATCGTAGACCCTTACCTCTTGTTTTTTGATGAGCATCTCTAATTTACGCCAGACCAAGGCCTAATACCAGACAGAACTGCCTTTTTCTTCTTTTACGTTTTAATGATATAATATCTCCAAGAATTGCATTCCAACCAAAATACAAAAAATTCCAATTTGGAAATGTTGCAGGCATGTTGAGAGATGGTTCATGCTAAAAGAATCTGAACAATTGCAAGGGGATTAGGCCTTTTGCCCATCCCATACTTGGGAAGGAAAAGAAGTGCGAAGGAGCATAAAGATATAAATAACTAAGTGAAGGGACTTCTGGGAAAGAGCATGACAAGGAAAATAAGGGGCTTTTCTAGATGAGGTATCAAGTCAGAGGGAGTGGACAGAGAGAGGCCCTAGTTACTCAAGAGCTGAAGTACCATGCTGAAAGATTAAACAGGCAACATCCAAGAGAGAGGTGGAGGATGCTGTAGTGAAAGGGAGTATAGATCTAGCATGATGGAGAAGAGAAATGGACTCTGGGACAACTCTGATTCTGGTGATGGCAGTGGATATAGCAAGGACTTGATTGGAGGGTGCCTTGAATTTTGCAGGGTCTGTGGGACTATACCCTTGGTAGTAGTCATTAGAATGTGGGTTTTAATTGTTTCCTTGGTAAGATGGCTAGTAATTCCAGTCCCTAACTTTTCCTATCCTACATGGGCTAGGAAATAGTCCATCCTCTCTTTTTTGTGTCATCTTGTTATTGTGGGAAGCGCTGCTTGACTCAGAGTCAAGAGAAACCTAATTTTGAATCCTGCCCCAGACATTTAACAGCCAAGTGGCCAAAGATAAGAACCTTAAGCTCTTTGAGACTCAAGTTTCCTGTCTATAAGATGGGAGTAATAAGACCACTCTCCCAGGGTTGTTGTGAGAATGTAATGAGATAATGCATTAAAAATGCTTTTTGAACCTTAAAGCACTAGAAATGATAGCTAGTGATATTTTACTAAGCCTTTAATATATTCATATCTTAAACATCTCAGTTATTTGCTATGGTCATGGTCCTTAAGAGAGTTACCTGTCAAATTCCTGTGTTCCAAGAGAGACTTCTGGGTGGAAGCAAAATGAGCTTTGGAATTATTATTGAGAAGCCTTCCTAATTGAACTTAGTCCATGTGAGTCCAGAGCTTTGGTTATGGGCCATGGGATACAGAAAGCAGGGAATGTTTCATTCAGTAAATTAACATATTTTATTAAACACCTATTATGTGAAGATTGCTGTTCTGGGTGCTGGTAAGGGGGTTAGCAGGCAGTGATGGCACAGACACAAATAACCGTACTACGTTACAAACACACGAGAGTCACGAGCTGTGTGCTATATGAAATTTGGGGCCATTGAAGGTCAATGCCAACTGGGGAAATCAAGGAAGGTGTCACAAAAAAGGTATCATTTAAGATGGATCTCAAAGGAAAAGTAAAAAGACTCTAATAAGCAAAGGAGGGGAAAAGGGGACAATCCAGGTGAACAGAGACATTCTAGGAAAGCTACAGGCATTGTTGAGGTTGAGAGGAGCAAATAGTCCAGTCGAGGAACAGCATAGAGTAGGTGGAGGAGAATAAAGCAGGAAAAGCAAGGTAACATCAGATTTAACTAAATGAGACAATTTAGTTATATGTAGCAAATGCATATAGTATATCAAAATTTTGCTGGGAAGTGCCGGAAAAGATTTAGATAAAATCTTAAAAAAGTTTAGATAAGAGATAATTCTACACCTTACTGAAGCTAATCTCTCTACATTTGCCCTTGGCCCCAATTCCTCCTACCTTCTCCAGAACATTGCTCAAGAAGTCATTTATTCATCTCAAGTATCTTCATTGTCTCCCTTTCTTTTTGCTCATTCCAGATTGCCTACAAACCTGCTTAGTTCTTCCTAATCCACAAAAGCCTTCTCTCACCTCTTTTAGACCATGTAGTCTCTCTTCCCTTTCACTGTTACAGTTTCTTGGAAATTTTCTTTTCCTATGCCCCCACTTCTTTGTTTTCTGCCATCTCCTCCATCTCTTGTACTCTAGCTCTATTCTCCCCATTGTAGTGAAATAACTCACTTAAGATGAAAAAATCAATCCTCATCCTCCATTTCTAAGCAGTAGATATTTGTTGCTGTTGAGTCATTTAAGCTTTGTCTGAATCTTCATGACCCCGTTTGGGGTTTTCTTGGCAAAGATACTGGAATGGTTTGCCATTTTCTTTTCCAGATCACTTTACAGATGAGGAAAATGACGTAAACAGGGTTAAATGACTCGCCCAGGGTCACACAGCTAGTGAGTGTCTGAGGTCAGATTTGAAGTCAGGAAGACAAGTCTGGTACTCCATCCACTGCACCACCTAGATGTGTTTGAGCAATTGATTGTGTTCTCCTACCTGATGATCTCTCCTCTCTTTTCTACAAAATCACCACCCCCTTCTATTTCTTCTCTCCTGATCTTCATGTGAGTGTTCCTTAAAAGTATGTCCTAAGCCCTATCTGGGTCCCAAAGTTACATTCCCTTAGGTTTTGACCCTCTACTATCTTACCTTTTTCTTTTTTTTTTTTGAGGGGGGAAAGCAGGGAAATTGGGTTAAGTGACTTGCCCAAGATCACATGGCTAATAAGTGTTGAGTGTCTGAGGCCAGATTTGAACTCAGGTCCTCCTGACTCCAGAGCTGTTGCTCTATTCACTGTGCCACCTAGCTGCCCCCTAGCTCATCTTTTTCTAGAGGAATCCAAACTCTGGGCCCACTAGAAGCTTCTTTCACTTGAGCTATGCCTCTATTCTGTTTCTGGACAAGTCACTTAACCTCTCTCTGCCTCAATTTCCCCCTGTACACCTCTCTCACAAGGTTACTATAAAGATCAAATGAGAAACCACATGTAAAATACATTGTGAATCTTAAAATGCTACACAAATCATAGCTATTTATAATAATGGTAATTATTATTAATCCCTTAAAGAAGGTTTTACATATTAGATCTTTCAGTCCTTCTAGTTCTTTCCTTTTAATATCATGGGTAGCATCCCAAGTGTTTTGGCTGGGCCAGGCTACCTGAATCTAAGATTCCTAACTTCATAGCTGCCCCCAAGCCTACTATCTCTCTAATTCTAAACTTGTATTGGCAGGTGGGCCTGCCTCTGAATCTTCACTATTGTCTTAGTGAAGATCATAGAGAAACAAGATGGCAAATAAAGATTAGACACATTCCTTTGTTTCATCCTTAGCTAGGGATTTCTACCCCAGTTTAACAAATCATCAGTCTAATTTGCAGGCCCTTTCTCTCTGGGAGTAGATTCCTAAAGCTAACTGTTATTATCACAAGGCCAAATGGGAACCGACATTCTTCCCCAAAGTCCTTTAATTTCTCATTATGACATGGAGTTAACCATGGGTTCTCGGACAGCAGAATACAAGCTCTGGTAGGATTTACCAAGAGGGAAAGCCTTCAGATATGATCCAATCCAGGCTGATCTGCTGGAGTATCAGTCCAACTAAGGCTCGTCATTAGAGGGTTGACCACTGAGAGCCATAAAACAAATATTCAAAATGGTCTTCAGTCCCATGAGACCTTGTGTTTCCTAAGTAGTAGTGGCGGAGTGTAGAAAAGCAAGCAGAGAATGCTAAGAACCACACTATTTGTTGTTTTCAATCTAAAACACCAATTTTATTTTGGGTATTTAAAGGTGAGGCAGTTAGCCCCAATATAGTGAGTAAGAGCTTACTTCAAAGCCAGGAGGACCTAGGTTTAAGGCCTTCCTCTGACACACACATGCCTACCCTGGTAGGCTCTAATCTCTTCAGTTGCAGAGAAGGTGCCATTTGGTAGAGGGATTCTTCTCATTTGACGGTTCCTTAAATCAGTGAAATCACTGGTCCTATCTTTATCTTATTCTAAATGTGAGATGACTGTGCAATCAAGTTAATACCTTCCTGAAGTAGCTGGACCATACCCATATTGACATTCTCACTATAAATAAAGCCAGAAGGCATAAGGCAGATGCCACTGACTGGAAGAAGGGCTGCTCCCAGGTTAACCTTCGAAGCACAAATAAAGAAGTTGGTGGAGGAGGTTTCATTGTGCTCCCAAAGCAAATCATTCCATGTGACATAGGGTCATTGTGTCTTACAGTGATCAAGCACATGAGCCAAAAAGACCACCAGGAATGTGATAGTAGCTTTCCCTGTGACCATCTGAGGCAGAGCATGAAGACATGGAGAAATTCTAGGGCCACCTTGATCAAATACCACAAAGATGACATATGCTTGGTGACTTTAATGCCATGGTGGGTACTGAGGAAGATAGTGACAAACATTTGCAAAATGTGGTTCAAGATTAAGAAATGCCAGAAGCCAAAGGCTTGTAGATTATTCAGAAGCATCATAAACATATATCCTGGATATTTTCTTCTAAAATACTAGCTAGCATTTAAAGGTTTAAGGTTTGCAAAGTATTTTACACGGGTAACACATGCTGTAGACACTCTCTCCCAACCTCTGGTTAGGTCACCAGGGGGAGACCCTCTATCTCCCCATTAGGGTTTAGGCATAGCTCTGAGGTGCTGATCTAACACTGTAGCTTAGAAATTCCCATCAATGTACTTCTCCCCAGATCATCAATTGAAATTTTTCTTTTTTGCTATTCAGACATAATTCGTTTTTAGTATTTACTGAGTTATGAGTAAGAATGGGGGCAGCTATGTAGTGTAGTAGAGTGCCAGGCCTGGAGTTAAGAAGACATCTTCCTGAGTTCAAATCTGGACTCAGACAATTACTAGCTTTGTGACCTTGGGTAGTTCACTTACCCCTGTTTGTCTCAGTTTCCTCATGTGTCAAATGAGCTGGAGAGGGAAATGGCAAACCACTCTGATATCTTTGTCAAGAAAAACCAAAATGGGGTCACAAAGAGTCATACATGACTGAAAACAACAACAGTAAGAATAATTTATACAAAATCCCCTACTGAAAACAAAACCAAAACAAAAATACTCATCTGTGTCACATTCTACCACTAGCACACACAGGAAGAGTCCAAGGGAAAATTGGCTTAGAGGGACTATGTGGCGAAGAGTTCTTGGTTGTCGGATGCCATTTTCTTCCTGGCTAGGATGCCAATAAGAAATTGGAATTCTCTGGTTCCCCAGGGTCCTCTTCTGATCAAGGGGCATGAGGAAGAAAAGGTGACTAAGGTAGAGGCTCTTCTCCTCCCACTCCTCCAAAGGATTCCTTCTCATGGTTTTAGCTCCAAATTTCCACTGTTAAATGTCCAGATGCTTAAATCTTTGGGTGTTCCAAACTGGTCTGCTATTTTATTTATTTATTTTAAAAATGTTTGGTCTGCTATTTTATGGAAAACCCACAGGGCATTACCAAGTTTTCCCAATTAGTCTGAATACACTTCCAATGCATGTATAAGGCTGTGCTACCATTTTTATTAAGTTCCTATCTTTTTTTTTCTTAAAGTATCATTCATGAATTTGTTGAGGGTTGCTCCCTAACTCCAGTTTTCCCACAGGTCTTGTAGTTGTTATTGTGCTATTTTGTATAGTACAGTGAATTTTATGATCAAATATGTTATGTTATAGCAGAACTGGCTATCCCTGCTCTCAAGGGACTTATATTCTACTCGGGGAAGGAAACACATAACAGGAGGGAGAAAGGAAGGAAGTTCTGGTCCCTGGTGCTTTAATCATCTGTACTAATTTCATGTGAATTCCAGCATTTGGTGGCTAAATAGCTCAGTGGATAGAACTCAGGTCCTAGAGTCGGGAAGACCTGAGTTCAGATGTGATATCTGTTGTTTACTAGCTCTGTGAACCTAGACATTTAACCTGTTTGTCTCAGTTTCATCATCTGCAAAATGGGGACAATAATGGCACCTACTTCCCAAGGTTTTAATGAGGATAAAATGAGATAATTGTATGGTTCTCTGTAAACCTTAGAGCACTATGTAAATGGTAGCTATTATTAGTACTCATAAATAGGTTAGTGGAAAGGACAATGGATAAGGTGTCAAGACATCTTCCCACTGATTTGACCTCTTAGCAGTGTTACTTCTCTGGGTTATACTAGCTATTATTATTACGGGCCCCTGCTCTTGGGATGGACATTCCACCCAAAGGACCTATATGTCTTACCTTCCCCCAAGCCCAACCCAAGTCATGGAAGAGCTTAGTAACTTGGCAGGATCTAGTGATGTTTTTATCAATTGCCTTGTGGGGGAATGGGGGTGGGGGTGGGGTAGTAGAAGTTCTATTGGGTGACATTTAAAGCAAGAAGCCCATCACAGGCCCACAGAGAAACCTGCTAATGAGTCCATCACAGTAAATAGGTAAGAGTGTCAGCCTCTGACCATCTGCATGCACCTGGCAGCCTGTGCTGGCCAGACACCCTCCCCCACTCCTCACCCTCCCACTTCTCCCGCAAGCTGCCAATGCAATTGATTTGTATTAATCTGGCTGAGCATTCATTACCCTGAGTACCAACCTGTCACTGTTTGCTTAGCTTGCATGTAATCAGAGCTACATAAAAATCAATGTGTGAAATCTTTATATCAACATATAGGAAATAAAAAGATTTCTGCAGGCAGCTGCGGGTTTTCAGACAGATTAAAACTGACAAATTGGCATGATCCATGATGAAGCCCATGATGAGGTGCCGCAGAATGTCAGAGGTTTGGAAAATGGCATACTGAGGAATGAAATGCATTGCCTCCAAGTGAGGATAAGCAGTTATCTGAAGGGGGAAAAAAAGAGACAGAGAGACATTTGTTTCTAATAGAGAATATTTACTCTTCCTGTAAGTCACTGACTTCCATTCAAGGATTAAGCCAGTCAGTGAGGTACTGTGTTATTATTCCCAATGCACAGATAAGGAAATAACCCGTTGGTTAACCACTGGAACAAGGTCATAGTGGATGTGCTGTACTGGTACCAGGAACGGAAAGGGGAGTCTAGACTCCCACTCAGCTCTAATCACTGAGCCCTGCACTCTGGAGGGACATTCACCTCTTTGCCCTCCAACTGACATCTCCATTATGCCCAGTATGTCTACTTCCCCTGCAAGCAAAGAGATAGAAGAAAGGCTTCACACTGGCAAAATGGTGGCCTGAGAAATCAATGGATTTTGGAAGCATACCTAATTCCACATCTGGGTATTTTGCAGAAAACATTTCATGTACCATGCATGCACTTATGAAATTCCTTATCAAATGACAAAAGTCTGTTAGAATCATAGATTGTGAGAAGGCAGCATAGGTTAGGAGAAAACAGTGGATTTGGAATTGGAAGGCCCAGGTTCAAATCTTGGCTTGGTCACTTGTGTGACTTTGAGCAAATCACTTCACCACTCTGGGCCTTAATTTCCTTATTTGTAGAGTGATGGGATTGGACTAGATAGGAGGGGGAGGCAAGAGGAGGGGAGCAGCATTTATGTAGCACCAATCAATATGCTGGACGCTAAGTGCTATTTAAAAAATATTCTCATTTGATCTTCAAGGTCTCTCCCAGTTCCAAATCTATGAATGCAGAATATAGTGTCTGACATATAGTAAGTGCCATATAAATGTTAAGTCATCATCACCATCATCATTATTAAGCTGTCCTTTTGCATTTAGTTTTCAAATGTACCCATTTCTAAATGGAAAAAAAGATTATCATAAAAATAAATGAAGTTTTAACTTTGGTATTAAGCAAACATAGTTTGGAAAATTAACTAGACTAACAAGTCTAGGTTTGAGATTTCATTGGTCTTATAGAAATGTTGGTTTGGAAATTCTCTGCATGGATGGACATCAGCAATTTGTAACATAATTTTAGAGAGTTGCTTGAGGGATTAGGGACATTACACAACTTATTTTGTCAGATTCAAGACTTGAACCTAAACATTTCTAACTCCACAGCCATCTTTCTATCCTCTATATCTGACTTTTTAGGACATATGTTATAGTCTATCAATCTAGCCATCCCTCTAGATCTAACTACTTATCTGTTTAACCATCCACTCACCTATCTCTCTTCATCTATCCATTTATCTATCTATCCATTCACCTATCTCTATTCATCCATCTGTCTATCTACCTATCTATCCATCCATCCATCCATCCATCCATCTATCTATCTATCCACCCATCCATCTGTCTATCTATCTATCTATCTATCTATCTATCTATCTATCTATCTATCTGTCTGTCTGTCTGTCTATCTATCTTTCTATCCATCTATCTATCTATCTGTCTGTCTGTCTGTCTATCTATCCATCTATCTATTACAGATAACTATCAATTATCCATGGCAAATTTCTCATTCCAAGTTGGCTTTTCCCTGCCTCTCAACATACTTTTGGGCCATCTGCCTTTTCGTTTCAGCCTGAGCCAAACCTAATGAGGAAGGTAAATCTGCTGCCGCTGTTGCGGGAAAGAGACAAAACAAAAACAGAAATACCATGTAATACATGCCATTATCAAATAATACTTTTTTGTGCTATTTGTTGCACCGCTTTATCTGCACCTGCTCTTGTCCATTAATATGGAGGATGTCAGATTGTTACCTGTAGCTCTTTCCAAACAAAGTCCTTACCAACTTCCTCCAATCGACCTCTCCGTTCAGAAGTGCCCTGAACCTGTAGCAAAGTAAAATAAATGGGCATTCTTTACCCTGCCCAGGAATAATGGTTGCTCACTTCAGGCTATAGGTTATTTGAAAAAGATCCCTGTTGTGTTCGAGATGAGCTGGGCTAGAATCACTAGCATTGAGACCCTAACTCCAAAACATGTTTGTGTGTGATGCTGTGGTAGGGATGGGAGGGAGGCGGGAACCAGATTTGGCCACTGCCTTCTAGGTTAATGGCTCAATGTTTGCAAGCTAGAGAGTGAATCGGCTGGCTTAGTTTCCCTAGCCAGACAGAAAGCCACAGAGAATGAGTAGGCTGCAGCACACAAACAGACTTCCCAAAGTGCTTTCAGCCTGAGTGTATTCAGGGGCGAGTCATAACACAGGCAAGAAAAGCATATTGAATCATGGGAATTGCATCAGAAATAGTGTGTGTAAGGCAAATCCTGAGACCAGTGACATCAGTGTCTAAACTAGCCTCTCCAGTAAGAGCTTAGTAACCTCTAAGTCGAGGGAATGATGTTGAATGATGGCTTTACATCATAGTTTCAGTGATAGAAGGGACCTCAGAGGCCATGTGGTCCCAGCTTCTCATTTTATAGATCAGGACACTGAGGCCCCAGAGGTTATGTGACTTGACCATATTTACATGGGCAATAAACATCTGTAGCAGAATCTGAACCCAAGTCCTCTGACTCCAGATCCAATGTCATTTCTACTCTATAATACTGCAAGACTTTTATCAAAGCATGTAAGAAAGTTTCTCATTCTATTCTTATGGAAAAGATTGACAAGTATGAGTAGGATGATAGTACAGTTGGATGGATTTGGAATTGACTGAATGGCCGGTTCCCAAGGATAATCATTAAATTCAACTTGGGAGGTTGTGGGATTAAAAATGTCTAGGTTTAAGTCTTGAATCTGACAAAATAGTTGTATGACCATAGGCAAGCTATTTTATGTCCTGAATCCCTCAGGCAACTCACTAAATCTACAGTGGAGTGCCCCAGGGGTCAGTCATTGTTTAGTATTTTTATCAGCAACTAGACAAAAAACATAGGAGGCATCTTCATCAAGTTTGCAGATGATGCAAAGATGGGAGGACTAGTTAATACACTGGATGACAGAGTTAGGATTCAAAAAAATCAATTTAGCAAGCACAAGATGGGAGAGGTATGTTCATTTAGCAATTCAACTGGAAAAGATCTAGGGGGTTTTGGTGTACAGAACTACAAACCCTATCAGACTTAAGCAGTAGAATATGGAGACCAAGAACACCTTAAAACGGTCTGAGAGTATGTTAAGAGAGGCATGGAATCCAGGAACAAAGAGATGGGAACCCTAGTCCACTCTGACCTGGTCAGGCAGCATCTAGAGAGGGCTGATTTTCATTTCTGGGGGCCAAAGTTCAGGAAAGATACTGATAAACTGGGAAGTGTCCAGGGCAGTACAATCGAAACAGTAATGTACCTCAAGCTCATACCCTATGATGGTCAGTTGGGGTTCTTTAGTCTAGAGAAGGGAGGACTTGCAGGAGACACACTAGCAGTTTTTGGATATTTGAGGGGTTGTTATATGGAAAAGGGATAAACATTTTTGTTTGACCCTAGAAGAAAGAAGTAGGAGCAATGGGGTTGGGAGGGGAAAGAACACTTATAGAGCTCTAAGTCCACAGCGCCCACTTCAACTGCCTTCTTGGCCATTGGAACAAATTGTTCTCATCTGCCCATTCTGCCAGGGGAGGTCTTCAAATACTCAAGGTAGACGTCCATCTCAGAGGGAAAGCGCTTAATGTCCCACTATTGGCTACACAAGCATAGAATGACTACCACACATAAAATGAAAATGAAAATAAAACTCCTTGATGAGAAAAACAAAACCAAATATGTCAGACACTATGCCAGATCTTTTTAATCAATATTACCTCATTTGATTTTCACAACAACCCTGCAAGGTGGGTGCTATTATTCTCCCTACTTTTAGCTGAGGAAACTGAGATTAAGTGACTTGCCCAGAGTCATACAGCTCATTGTGTCTGAGGCCAGATTTGAACTCAGGTCTTCCTGACTCCAGGATCAAAGCTCTACCCACTGAGATACCTAGCTGCCTCTAATGGGAGGTGAATTTAAGCTTGATGTTAAAACAAACAAAAAGCTTAGCAATTAGGGAGTGACATGGATTGCCTGGAGAGTAATGGTTTCGGTACAATTTGAGGTCTTTAAGCAAAGGCCAGCTGACCAATTGTAGGGTACTTCATAGACAGAAACATTTTTTCAGATATAGGTTGATGATGGCCTCTGGGATCGCTTCCAACTCTGAAATTTTGTGATTCTGTGATTTCATCTGAGCATTCTGATTCTTCAGGGTCTGTTTATAAGCCTCTAATCCATCAGGGCGTTTTTGTTACGTTTTGCCTAATTGGGCCACTTATTAATTCAGTTAGATGTATACCCTTCCAATGAGATTTCCATTTAGTAGATGATTTACTTAACCAATCAATACAAAAGTTCCAAGAACTGCTATCTCCTTATTTCCAATAATTTGTAGAGCCATAGAGGTCACCTCCCTCATCTGTATTAGAATCAGGAGATCTATGACAAGCAAGCCAAGTTATTAGACTTAACCTTTTAAAAAGTTATCCAGGCTAAGAATAGCTCAGCATTACAGCACACTCAATTTTTAATGAAGTTGTGCTGAAGCCCTGCTTCATTCCAGGACATGCTTTGCATTTGGGTCCCCATCTTCTGGCTTAGCTTCTGGGGTTGGCCAACTGCAACATAGACTTAATTTCATTTTTTTTCTTTTTCTTCTGTAATTCTGCAGAGCCCTATAAAGATTTGAAAGCCCTCAGGGGATGTTAAATGAGTTTCAGCTTTCTCCAGTGGGGGAACATTGTTGTTATTCCTATAGGTGGGTGGGAAGCTTCCAACCCCAAACATTGTCCTCCCTTTTATGTTTTCTTTTTATCTCTTCCCTGCTTTTCCATCCCTACACCTACACAGTACAGCCTAGCCTGAAGACCTTCCCTGGAATCCTTTGCATCTTTCATGCCTGACTTCATTCAGCATGATTCCATAATACCCATTGGAGGCACCTTTGCACTTTCTCTCCTCTGATAGTGCTACCACTTTGGTGCAGGTCCTCTTCACCCCACAAATGGACTATTATTACAGTGGCCTGCAGGTGGGTCTGCCTGCCTCAAGTCTCTCTCTAACTCTAATCCATTCTAACATCTAACTCCATTCAGCCACCAAAATACTTTTCCTAAAGCACAGGTTAGATCACGTTGCATCCCTACTCAATAAACTCCAGTGGCTCCCTATTGCTTGCAGGGATAGAGATAAAGGTTGGATTCATCCTAAAGGCTGAGGGGGTGCAAGGTGATCCTGGCACTGGCTGCTCCCATTTTATTGGTTTGAAGTTCTGACCAGTCGTTAGGCAGCAAATTCAATGACAGAACTGTACTTGGAGTCAGAAAGATCTGAATTTAAATCCTTTCTCTGGATTAGTCACTTAATGTTTGCCTCAGTTTCCTCATCTGAAAAGGGGGATAATAACAGTATCTACTTCCCAGAATTGTTAAGATTAAATTTTATTATACACACACACACACATATGTATGTATATATGTTTTGTGAGTCTTAAAGAGGTATATCAATGCAACCTATTCTTTCTTTCTTTCTTTTTTTAATTCAGCATCCCAACTGCATTCTGCTCCTTATCATTATACCTTTAGACCTCACTGCCACTATTCACAGGTCTCTTGTCCCAGAATTCACTCTCTTCTTTCCAGCACCTCAGCTCTTCCTCTGCACATGTGAGACTTAGTGATTGTAACATAGTCATTATCTATAAGGGAAAAGAACAAAGTCATATATTTTACACAGCTCGTGAAAGAATCAGAGAGTTAATGCAATTACTTGGCCAATAAATAACTTCTTGATCTTCATAAATGTTCCAGAAGCCATATGGCTTCCCTGGACTGGCTTTGTGTGTGACTAGGTGCTTAATAAATGTTTCCTGATTTGACTTGAGATGTTCAGCCTGAGGTCTTGATATTAACAGTTTCTAATTCAGAATCCTGGGTCTTCCCTTCATGGTCCCTGTTCACTGTATACTCACTTTGGCCCCCACAGCTTCCACCATTAGAATTCAGAAACGTCTTTTCCACAATCCCCAGGCAATCAATAATGATAATAATCCACATTTACAGAGGGCTTCATTTTGCTTTAAATGAGTTGACATATGTAAAGTCCTTTGCAAACCTTAAAATGCTATATAAATGTTCACTATTATTATTATCATTATTGTTTTTTTTCTTTTTTAAAATTTATTTTTAGTTTTCAACATTCAATTTTATAAGATTTTCAATTCCAAATTTTTCCACTCCTTCCTTCCACTCCCACTTCCCCAAGATGGCATGCTATCTGATATAGGCTATACATATATATATATATATGTATATGTATATATATACATACATAATACAATCATATTAAACATATTTCCATACTAGTCATGTTGTGAAAGAAGAATCAGAACAAAAGGGAAAAACCATAAGAAAGAGAAAACAAACCCAAAAAAGAGAGCAAGAGAAAATAGTATGCTTCAATCTGTATTCAGAGTTCATAGGTTTTTCTCTGTATGTGGAGTCTTTGGAGATTGTCTTAGATCATTGCATTGCTGAACAGAGCTAAGACTCTCAAAGTCGGTCCTTGTATAATGTTGTTATTACTGTGTACAATGTTATCCTGGTTCTGTTCACTTCACTCAGCATCAGTTCATGTAAGTTTTTCCAGGTTTTTTTTTCTGAAATCCACCTGCTCCTTATTTCTTATAGAACAATAGTATTCCATTACGTTCATATACCACAACTTATTTAGCCATTCCCCAATTGATAGGCATCCCCCCAGTTTCCAAGTCTTTGCCACCAAAAAAGAGTTGCTATAAATATTTTTGTACATATGGGTCCTTTTTCATTTTTTATGATCTGTTTGGGATACAAAATTAGTAGTGGTATATTGCTGGATCAAAGGGCATGCACAGTTTTATAGCCCTTTGGATATAGTTCCAAATTGCTCTCCAGAATGGCTAGATCATTTCACAACTCCACCAACTATGCATTAGTGTTCTGACTTTGTTATTATTATTGTTGCAAAGCACTTTATTCTCAACAACCTCACAACATTCTTCGAGGCACAAAATGCAATCAGTATTTTCTCAATTTTGCAGATGACGAAATCAAATCTCAGGTTAAAAGTTTTGCCCAGGGTCATCTGACTGGTAAGACAGGTCAATACTTCCTTGAAGTCTGGCCCTCCTCCCCCTACACAACTATGGAGTCTCTCCCCCAGAAACTGTGCCATCACCTCTTACTTTGATCCAAGAGACCTTAAAGAATGTTGTTGTTGTTCAACTTTCCTTCATCATGTGGTGATATCTTGATTTGTGGGTGAATTGGATTTAAGTGGGGCAGAATTGCCTCACTCTCTCTTTCAGAGTCATCAAAGTCTAGTGGCAAAACAAAAGTCAAGATGGTTGGTGATGACCCCAGGATGCAGCAGATTACCTTGCAGTCTTCAATGCCTGACTAAGCTCTAAGTTGGTACTAAATGTTCCCATTTACACATTCTACTGGGGCAGTCTTCACATGCCTGGGATAGACATTCCCCCTGATTCACCTTACAGAATACACATGCATCCACTATAGATTCTATCTCTATCACTTCTAAACACCTCCAAAAATTCAAGGAACTCCTCTTTCTTCATGGAGATTGAAGTTGCTAAAAGAAGAACTAGGTATTAGCTTGCTGCTTCATTAAAGCTTAAAGTGTTGGGCACAATGCCTAACACTTAGAAAGCACTTAATAAATGCTCCATATATCCAATCATCTATAAATCATTTATCTCTATCTATCTATCTATCTATCTATCTATCTATCTATCTATCTATCTATCTATCTATCTATCTGTTTGTCTTTCTAAGATAGCCAACTCTCAAATATCCATGGCAAATGAGGGGAAGTGGTGGTTGAGGTGGGGTATATAAATTTGACTCAAGCCCCTTCCTGACCTCCCTTCAGAATGCCTTACTGCTCCTAACTGTTCTCCTTGTCCTTTGTTTTCTAACTTTTCTAAACTCCTCCATGAATTCCATTACTAACCTTTAAAAAGTGAATCTGAATGGCTTTTAGAGTGACAGAATCCATTGAGAGACAGAGCATGGTGGATTTCCAGCCCAGGAAAGTGCCCATGTAGGTCTGAGCATGTGGGGCATGGACCTGAGAGCAGACTACAGTGGAGTGAGAGTGAGCCCCAGCCAGCAGAATCACCTACTCCAAGGTTAATTTGCAGATGTCTCACTTCAGGACAGAGGATTAGTCAGAGCTGGGTAAGAGAAAGTGCAGGGACAGCAGCAGTGACAGCAGATTCTCCTGGGGCTATCAGCTCACAGCCTGGGTGTTTAAAAATCACTTACCTGAACCTCTGGGAGCCAAGATGGCAGAGTAAACACTAGCTGCTCTGATTCCCCCTACCTGACGCAGAAAACCCAGAGATAAATGTCCCACTCTGTGTAAAATCCTGAAATAGTGGAAACAGCCTCAAGCTTGGGAGTCCTAGAGGAAGGGTGTAACTGAAAGCAGTACAAGTCTGAAGTGAAGGGCAGGAGGCCTCCCAATAAGCCCTGCCTTAGATGACCAGCAGGAGATCCTGAAGCCCAGGGGGGTAGAGCCAGCAAGTCCTAACACCAGAAGCCTGGGTGTGCCTTAGCACTACCAGGGGAATCTGCAGACACCAGTGCTGCCAGATATCAGCTGCTGAGCCTGTCTGAGCTATAGCCCAGGGACAGAGAGGCATAAACCTGAAGTGGCCACCCCACCCCCATGGATTACTCTGTGAACCTCAGGGTAACTCAGGGGAAACACTGAGAGTCCTGGCCTTGGCCTGTCCAGACACCCAGAGGCTACAGAACACAAAGTTAACAACTAGGCCCTTAGCTCCCAGCCTGAGAATCAGTCAGGAAATAGGCAATCACAATGGGTAAGAAGGAAGCTGAGAAATCGTAAGCAAGAAAATCGACCCAATATTATTATAGGAAGCAAGAACAACCAAATACAGAGAATAACACGGACTCTATACCCACAACTGAGACCAAAGAAAAAAATATGAACTGGTCTCAAGCCCAAGAAGCATTCTTGGAGGAGCTCAAGAAAGATTTTAAAAGCCAAATTAGAGATGCAGAAGATAAATTTAAATCTACACTGACCAAATTGGAAAAAAAAATCTCACTGAAGAAAACAAATCCTTAAAAAGCAAAATTTGTGAACTGGGATGGGAGGTTCAAAATCTAACTGGAGAAAATACCTCCCTAAAATGAAATCTGAACATATGGAAAAGGAGCTTCAAAAACTAACTGAGGAAAATAATTCACTAAAAATTATAATCAGTCAAATTGAGCAGGTCCAGGAGAGATAAGCTAAGAATTATTGGTCTACTGGGAAGCCATGATATAAAAAGCAGCCTGGACAACATCCTCCAAGAGATTGTCAAAGAAAACTGTCCTGAGGTCCTAGAATCAGAGGGTAAAATAGTTATCAAAAGAATTCACCGGACTCCTGAAAGAGATTCCAAATTGAAAACTCCAAGAAATATAAGTAGCCAAATTGCAGAATTACAAGGTCAAGGAGAAACTATTGCAAGCAGCCAAAAAGAAACAATTCAAATATCATGGATTAAACAGGACCTAGCAGCTTCTACATTAAAAGATTGGAGAGATTGGAATTTGATATTTCTTAAGGCAAAAGAGCTAGTACTGCAACCAAGGATGAACTACCCAGCAAAACTGAGCATAATCTTTCAGGCAAGGAGATGGTCATTTAATGAAATAAGGGATTTCCAGACTTTCCTGATGAAAAAGCCAGAGCTCAATGGAAAATTTGATCTCCAAATACAAGACTCAAGAGAGACATAAAAAGATAAACAAGAAAAACACACACACACACATGACTTGTGATTCAATAAGAGCAAACTGTTTACATCCCTATATGAGAAGCTGATACCTGTCAATATTGAAATATATATAATTATTGTGACATTTAAAAGGGATATACATAGATGGTGGGTGTGGGTATAAATGAACTAATCTGATGATAAAAAAAAAACTTTATTAAGGGGTACAAAAGGATTGTAATGGGAGAAAAGGAAAGGATGAGGCAGAAAAAGGTAAATTATGACACATGAAAAGGCGTAAAAACATACAATAGTAGAGGGGAAGAAGGAAGGAGATGAACATAATATGAACTTTATTCTCATTGGTTCTGGTTCAAAGAGGGATCAACATAATCAGTTAAATTTAGGATTCTAACATGAAAAGATGCAAAAGCTCATTATAATAGAGGGAAACGAGGGAGGGAGAGGAGTACTGTACAGAATTTACTCTCATCAGTTTGGGTTCAAGGAGAAAATAACATACTCTGTTGAGTATAAAAATACATTGTGCCCTACAAGCAGTAGGAGGGGTGAGGGGAGAGGGTAAAAAGTGGGGGGGGTGATTAGAAGGGAAGAAAATAGTAGTAAGGGGAAAGGGTAGGTAAAGAGGTGGGATACAGGGAAGCAATACTGAGGGAGCTGTTGGGCAAAAGAGAAACTCTTAAGGAAGGGAAGGGAGAAGGAAGAAACAAAAATATAAACAGGGGAGAGAATAAGATGGAGGGAAAGAACAGATAGTAGTCATAACTGTGAAGGTGAATGGGATGAACTCTCCCATAAAATGGAGGCAGATGGCAGAATGGATTAAAAACCAGAATCCTACAATTTGCTGTCTACAAGAGACACATTTGGAACAAGGGGATGTCCACAGGGTAAAAGTAAAAGGCTGGAGGAGATTATATTACGCTTCAGCCGAAGTAAAAAAAAAAAAAGTAGGGGTAGCAATCCTTGTCTCAGATAAAGCAAAAGCAGAAATAGATCTAATTAAAAGAGATAAGGAAGAAAACTCTATCCTGCTAAAAGGCACCATCGTGAATAAAGCAATATCATTACTTAACTTATATGCACCAAGTGGTATAACATCCAAATTCCTAGAGGAGAAGTTAAGGGAATTAGAGAAAGAAATAGATGGCAAAACTAAAAACTATCCTTGTGGGGGACCTCAATCTCCCCCTCTCTGAACTTGACAAATCTAATCTCAAAATAAAAAGAAAGAAGTTAAGGAGGTAAATAGAATTTTAGAGAGGCTAGATATGATAGATCTCTGGAGAAAACTGAATGGGGATAAAAAGGAATATACCTTCTTCTCAGCAGTACATGGCACATGCACAAAAATCAACCATGTGTTAGGGCATAAAAACCTCACAATTAAGGGCAGAAAGGCAGAAATATTAAATACATCCTTCTCAGATCACGATGCAATAAAAATTATATGCAATAAAGGGCCATGGAAAGATAGACTAAAAACTCATTGGAAACTAAATAATTTAATCTTAAAGAATGAGTGGGTCAAACAAGAAATTATAGAAACAATCAATAACTTCATTTGAGAGAATGACAACAATGAGACAACATAACAAAACTTGTGGGATGCAGCAAAGGCAGTTCTTAGGGGAAGTTTTATATCCCTGAGTGCATACATGAATAAATTAGAGAAAATGGAGGTCAATAAATTGGGCATCCAATTGAAAAAGCTAGAAAAAGAACAAATTGAAAATCCCCAATTAAATACTAAATAGAAATAATGAAAAGCAAATAAGAGATTAATAAGGTTGAAATTAAGAAAACTATTGAATTAATAAGTGAAACTAAGAGCTGGTTTCATGAAAAATAAAATAAAATTGACAAACCTTTAGTCAATATGATAAAAAGAAAGAAGAAAATCAAATTATGAATATCAAAAATTAAAAGGGTAAATCTACCTCCAATGAAGAGGAAATTAAAACAATAATTAGGAATTATTTTGCCCAATTGTATGCACATAAATTTGACAATCTTAGTAAAATGGATGAATATTTACAAAAATATAAGTTTCCCAGATTAACTAAAGAGGAAGTAAATTACTTAACCCCATCTCAGAGAAAGAAATTGAACAAGCTATCAATGAACTCCCTAGGAAAAAATCTCCAGGGCTAGATGGATTTACTAGTGAATTATATTAAACATTTAAAGAACAGTTAATTCTAGTACTCTACAAACTATGTGGGAAAGCTGGTAAAGAATGAGTCCTACCAAATTCTTTTTGTGACATAAATATGGTACGGATACCTGAATCAGGAAGAGACAAAACCGAGGAAGAACATTACAGACCAATTTCCCTCATAAATATAGATGCAAAATTTTTAAATAAGATATTAGCATAAAGACTACAGCAACTTATCGTGAGAATAATACACTTTGATCAGGTAGGATTTATTCCAGGAATGCAAGGATGGTTCAATATTAGGAAAACCATCAATATAATTGATCATATCAACAATAAAACTAGCAGAAACCATATGATTATCTCAATAGATGCAGAAAAGGCTTTTGACAATATACAACATCCATTCCTATTAAAAACAGTATAGGAATAAATGGAGTCTTCCTTAAAATAATGAGTAGCATCTATTCAAAGTGATTAGCAAGTAGTATATGTAATGGCAATAAGCTAGAAGCATTTCCAATAAGATCAGGGGTGAAACAAGGATGTCCACTATCAAGGATGTCTTCTTATTCAATTTAGTACTAGAAGTGTTAGCAGCAGCAATTAGAGAAGAAAAAGAAATTGAAGGAATCAAATTAGTCATAGAAGAGGCTAAGCTATTACTTTTTGCAGATGATATGATGATATACTTAGAGAATCAAATAAAAAACTACTTGAGACAATAAATAAATTTGGCAAAGTTGCAGGGTATAAAATAAACTCACATAAACCCTTGGCATTCCTATATATTTCTAATGAAATTCAACAGCAAGAGATAGGAAGAGAAATCCCATTTAAAGTTACTGTAGACATTATAAAATATTTGGAAATCTACCTGCCAAAACAAACCCAGAACCTATATGAACACAACTATAAAACACTTTTCACACAAATAAAGTCAGCTCTAACTAATTGGAAAAACATCAATTGCTCATAGCTAGGTTGAGCTAATATAATAAAAATGACCATTTAACCTAAATTAAATAATATATTTAGTTCCACACCAATTAATCTACCAAAAAAATTACTTTATAGAGCTAGAAAAAAATAGTAACAAAATTCATTTAGAAGAACAAAAGGTCCAGAATATCAAGGGAATTAATGAAAAGAAATGCTAAGGAAGGTGGTCTAGCCATACCAGATTTTAATCTGTATTATAAAGCAGCAGTCATCAAAACTACTTCATAGCGGCTGAGGAATAGAGTAGTGGATCAATGGAATAGATTGGGTACATGATACTCAGCAGTCAATGACTATAGTAACCTACTGTTTGATAAACCCAAAGACTCCAATTTTTGGTATAAGAACTCACTATTTGACAAAAACTGCTGGGAAAACTGGAATATGGTATGGCAGAAACTGGGCATAGACTAATATCTAACACTGTATATCAAAATCAAGTCTAAATGGGTGCATGATCTAGGTATAAAGGCTGACAATGTAAATAATCTGGGAAAGCAAGGAAAAGTTTATCTATCAGATTTATGGAGAAGGGAAGATTTTATGACAAAACAAGAGTTAGAGAGCATTATGAAATGCAACCAATGTCTCTGATAAAGGCCTCACTTCTAAGACATACAGAGAATTGAGTCAAATCTATAAGAATACAAATCATTCCCCAATTGATAAATGGTCAAAGGATATGAATAGGCAGCTTTCAGAGGAGGAAATTAAAGATATCTATAAGCATATGAAAAGTGCTCTAAATCACTGTTGATTAGAGAAATGCAAATCAAAACAAATCTGAGGTACCACATCTCACTGGTCAGATTGGCTAAGATGGCAAAACAGGAAAATGACAAATGCTGGAGAGGTTGTGGAAAAATTGGAACACTAATGCATTGTTGATGGAGTTCTGAACTGATTTAACTTTTCTACAGAGCAATCTGGAACTATGTCCAAAGGGCTATAAATAAGTGCATACTGTTTGACCCAGCAATACCACTTCTAGGGTTGAATCCCAAAGAGATCATAGAAGTGGGAGGAAAACCTGTATGTACAAAAATATTTATAGCAGCTCTTTCTGTGGTGGCAAAGAATTGGAAATTAAGGTGATACCTATCAATTGAGGAATGGCTAAACAAGTTGTGGTATATGAATGTAATGGAATACTATTGTGCTATAAGAAATGAGGAACAGACAGACTTCATATTTACCTGGAGAGGCTTATACAAACTGATGTTGAGTGAGAAGAGCAGAACCAGGAGAAATTTGTACACAATTACAGACACAGCATATATGTGACGACCAACTTTGATAGACTGGACTCTTCTCAGCAATGCAAGGTTATAAGACAAATCCAAAAGACTCATGATGGAAAGAGATGTCTACATTCAGAGAAAGAACTACAGTTTGAATGCAGATTTAAGCAAACTACCTGGTTTCTTTCTTTTTCTTGTTTGGTTTTGTTTTCTCTTTCCTATTATTCATTCCATTGGTTATAATCCTTCTTTACAACCTGACTAATGTCTAATGTGAAAGTATTTGCAGATCCTATATTTGACTGCATGCCTCCATGGGGGAATGGGGGAAGGCAAGGAGGGGAGGAGAGGGAGGGAGAGAAAATTTGAAACTCAAGGGACTGTGGAACGGAATCTTGTAAACTAAAAGTAAATAAACAAATGAATAAAAACAAAAAGAGTTTAAGAAAAGAAAAAAGAATAAAAAGGTAAACTAAAAGAAAAAAAAAACTGTGTTCCTGCCATCTAGGTCTTCATGCTATATCCCAATCTCATCCTGCCCTTTTGCATGCTGCCCCCCCCCCCCAACAAGCTGGAAGAGCTCTCCCCTCCCCATCACTGACTACTGAAATCCATCCCTCTTTCAAGGTCCAGTTCAGGTAGTAAGTCAGTAAAGTCTTCCTTGATGCATGCATGTTGAAATGATCTTTGCTTTTTAAAATCAGGAATGTAACTCTATTTGGTCCTTTCCTATGCACTCATAACATTATAACTTGTAGTACAGTAAATCATTGTATTTGTCATCTCCTCTCTGTTAGATTGTAGATTGCTTTAAAAGCAGGAATAATCTTATTTCATCTTTGTTTCCTCACCAAAGTGTATTATAGGTAGTGGAACCAATAAATGATCATTGAATTGAACTGAATTGTTGAATTTAAGTCCCCCCTGTCCCCTAACCTCAAGTCAAATGTTACTTCTTCTATGAAGCCTCCTCCAATCTCTTGCCATTGACTCCTATCATAATTACTTTTGAAATTCTTTTGCTCTTTCTTCATATTTTTCTTCTGCACTAATTACATTCTATTTTAAAAATCCTAGTTATTCCTGAAAATATTTTATCTAATCTTCTAGATAATAAACTCCTTGAGGGCAAGGACAGGGATCAATTTAGATCTCCCTTAGCTTCTAGAATAAAGGAGTTGGATTTATTTTTTCTCTTTGAATAAGTGGAGAACTGCCAGATAAAGAAAGATAGTTTTTAAAAGGTACAGCATGAAGTCTGAGTTCACCAGATGATTAACTCTTTGCAACTCTTAGAGCTTCACAAAGTGAAGAGATTTCTCTATTTTCTATATTGGTCTTCATCCAGTAGGTTACATATTAAATATCCTCACTTTAGACAAGTCAATATGGTATAGTGGAAAAAAAGAAGACTGAAATTAGAATCAGAGAACATAGATTTAAGTCTCAGCTCTGACAATTATGATTTGTATCACTTTGAGCAAATTATTTAAGTTCTCTGGGCCTCAGTTTCCTCATCTGTTAAATGGCCATTATAATGCCTGTAGAACCTGCCTCAGAGGATTGTTAAGAAAATCAAATTGACACAATAACCATATAGCACTTTGTAAACCTTAAAGTACCATATACACTAAATATCAGCTATTATCAGGGAAAGGAGGGGGTTGGACCTGATCTCAAAGGTCCCTTCCAGCTCTAAATGCTGTGATAAGACCTCAAAGGCAAAATCTGTCCAGTCTCTGCAGTGCCAACTCAGAACTACTCTTGCCACATGCTGCACGATTTCCCTTTTAATTGAATTGTCGGCAAAAGCTAACGCCTCAGGCAGACTGGCAATCCTTCCACTTTATTCCCCTGTGCCAGGTTTCCTTTGAGGGAATAAAAAAAAAAGAAAGTACCTTGTCTTTTTTGTGGAGTGGGATCCTGGAGGGGTATGGTAGGAGGATGACATTGAGCTGAGGGGATGCCATGAGGTTTGGCCTGGAAGAAATAAACAATGGAAAAGCAGAGCTTTACGCCGCAAACCTAAGAAAGGGTGTTGCAATGATACCTCTCAACGTTTTTCTCATCCAAATATCCTGGAAGCTAGAGCACACTTCTAGAGAAGGAAGGAGTTCCTGGATGCACCCTGGGGACTCTTTGCCAAGCCAGTGGCCAAGCCAGTCCCTTTTCTTTCGTGTACCTATTGCATTGACCCCTGAGGTCAGTCAAATAATACAAAATTCCCCAAACTTCAAAGAAATATGCTTCATGGAAATGAGACAGGAGGTCTAAAAGAAATATAATCTTCTTTAGTCTGCCTTCCTAGTGCCTTAGTGCCTGCTTTTCAGGAGACTGTGTCTGGAGATTGGGGGAGGTGATGGAGTGTGTTGGTTGGCTCCAGATACTGGGGTTATCTTAGTGCAGGGATGGGGTGAGTGGGAGGTAGGTTAGGACTTCCAGGAGGCAAAGCAGCTGGCCTAGGGGAATGTTAATACAAAATATGCCTGTAGAACAGAGTGTCTGCAGATTAAGTATGCTTGGAAAAGCTCTTCAACGCTCCCGTTGGTAACTCCAGAGCCATCTTCATTCTGCCTTATCCCATGCTGGAGATTTCACCTTTCATTTCTTATCCTGTTAAGTCAATAATGTCCATATACCATGCCCAAGATAGGCCAAACATTACCATGAAGTCTGAATACCTTAACAAGGGCTAGACAAGGAGTTACAGTGGAATATTTATTAGCAGAGCAAGTAAGAAAAAAAGTGACAAGGAACCCCTTAGGCCCAGCTCACTTCAATGCAGAATAATAATAATAATCTTTCTAGTGAAGGAACAACTGGGGAATATTTAGTCTCCAGAAGAGAAAATGAAGAAGAGAAAGAAACTAGCAACACAGAATTATAAAATCATTGATTCTCAGCTTTAGAAGGAATTTCAGGGGTCATCTAGTTAAACCATGCCATAAGCATTTATTAAACTCTTGCTATATGCCAGGCACATGCTGGGGATACAAAGAAAGGCAAAAAAAGCCCCTAACTTCGAGGAGCTCACATTCTAATTCTAATAAGCTATATACAGAAGGTTACCTTAGAGGCAATGGCAGCAGCATCTGGATGGACTGGGAAAGGCCTCCTGCAGAAAATAGGATTTGTGTTGAATCTTGAAGGAAGCCAGAGAAATGAAGAGGCAGAAGTACTGGGGGAATAGCATTCCAAACCTAAGGAACAGCCAAGGAAAAGAAAGACATGGAACTGGGAGATGACATTTGTGCTGGAGGAATTTCAAGGAGGCCTGTGAAGCTGGGGTACAGAGGGAATAGAAGACAATAAAGTGGGAGAACATTAGAAGGGTAAAAAGGGAATAGGTTATGAAGAGTTCTAAATGTCAAACAGATAACTTTATATTTGATTCTGAAGGCAATAAGGACACCTAGAATTCATTGAGGGGAGAAAGGGGGTGACATGTCAGACCTTTTGTTGTTGTTGTGCAGATGTTTCATTCATCTCTGACTTTTGTGATGCCTTTAAGTGTTTTCTTTGAAAACGTACTGAAGTGGTTTGCTATTTCCTTCTCTAGTTCATTTTATAGACAGAGAAACTGAGGCAAACAAGGGGAAGTGATGCCAGGGTCACATAACTAGTAAATGTCTGAGGCCATATTTGAACCCAGGTTTTCTTGACTCCAAACCCAGTAGCTCTCCACTGCAGCACTTAGTTTCTCCATGGTCAGACCTACACTTTAGAAAAATCATCTTGGGAGAGGAATGGAAGTGGATTGGGCAGAAACTTGAAAGAATGAAATGTTAGGTGGCTGCTGTAGTCAGGGTGAGAGGTGAAGAAGGTTTGTAACAGGGCTCTGACTGTGTGAGTGGAGAGAAGAGGACATATAGGAAAGATGCTGTGAACATGGGAATGACAAGATTTGACAATAGATTGTATATTGAAGTAGAAGAGAGTGAATAGCTGTGAATGACACTGAGTTTGCAATCTTGTTTAACTGGAAAAATGGTGGTGCCCTCAACACTTGTTCTCTCCTTTTCTCTCATCTTTGACCTTCTGTAGGTATATGCCTAGAAAGGTTATTACTGGGTCAAAGATCCTGCAAAATTAAATCACTTTTCTAGCATATCCAAATTGTTTTTCAGAATGAATTTACCAATTGACAAGTTCACCAACACTGTATTATTGTGCTTGTCTTACCACAGCTCCTCTAATACCAACTGTTTCTAAGAGATTGCAATAGAAGCTGGACTTATGATTTCATTAGTATGAGGAATTTCCAAGTGAGAAAACTCCTTCTACTGAAGCAGATCAGCATGTTCTCTGCAACTGAGAGTCTTACAGAGATAGCTATGAAACTGAGAGGTTAAGTGACTTGTCAACAGTTACAAAGCCAAGATGCTTCAGGGGCAAGGCTTGAACTCAATTCTTCCCAATGGTTCTCCACAAAATATTTATAGTTCTTCTTGAGGTGGCAAAAAATGGGAATCTGAGGAAGCACCCATAAATTGGGGAATGGATGAGCAAGCATTGTTCTTCACATTGTCTTTCTATTCCTGTTTTTTTTTTTTAAGCAATTGGGGTTAAGTAACTTGCTCAAGGTTATACGGCCAGTTATTTATGTGTACATGCTAAGTACTGAGACCGGAACCAATCCCTGGTCATCCCAACTCTGGGATGGCGCTCTTACTCACTGTGCCACCTAGCTGCCCCTTTCTATTCCTACTAAAATATATTGAATTAGATCGATCCCATTGTTATAGCCTGTTGAGATATTTTTTGCTTCCTGGCTTTGGCATTCAATACTTTAGTTTATACCTCAAAATTTCATGCCATCCATAAATTTGAAAATAATGTCACATAGAGAGACAGCATGGTGTACTCCAAAGAGCTGGCAGCAAACAGCCATTGCCCTGAATCTGACAACTTTCAGAACAGTAAAGCTTGCAGGTTCCCAGCCTGCCCCTGAGATGCTGGAATAATGCAACATTCAAGATCCTAAGAAAATAGCAATAGGACCAGTCCACACCTTCCCTCCAGAAGTGTGACAGAGTCTAGCTCTAATATAAAGTCTGCAATAAGGAAAGAGAATGGAAGAATGGGCAACCTCCACCATAATGAGCTATTTTAGTGGCAAAGATGCTCAAGACACAAACAAAAGAAACGATTCTATAAGCAATGAATGCCTTAGGAAAAAATACAGCTTGGGCACAAACTCAAATAGAATTCCTGGAAAAGAAGCAGAAGCTATTTTTTTTAAAAAGAGTTAAAATGTTTATATAAATAGATATGAATATATATACATAAGCATATATGTAGATATCTATATATACAAACACATGTGTGTATGTGTGTAATAAGGGTGCCTGAGGAAAAAATTGGAAAGGAAATGAAAGCTACAGAAGAAAAAATTGGAAAGGAATGAACAGTTTGGCACAAAAGGTACAAAACCTTTCCCAAGCAACAAAACTCCCTGAAAATTAGAATGGATCAATTCAAAGCCAATGACTCTATGGGGCAACAAGAAATACTAAAACAAAGTCAAAGGTTGAGAAAATAGAAGAAATCTTAAAAGAAAAATATCCAACTCTCTTAGAACCATAGGGCAGAAGGGAAAAAGAAAAAAAAATTTCCTGATAATCTTCAGAAATAAATCCTGAAATAAAATCGTCCAGGAGCATCATAGCCAAAATCCAGAGCTTCCAGGTCAAAGAAAATAAAAGCAGCTAGAAAGAAAGAATTCAAGTACTGAGGAATCACAGTTAGGATCACACACAATTTAACAGCCCCTTCTATACAGCAGGAGAGAACTTGGAATATAATAGTCTAGAAGGTAATGGATATGGGCTTACAGCCAAGAATAACTTAGCCAGCAAAACTGAATATAATGCCACAGGGGAAAAAATAGTCCTTTAATGAAATAGACAACTTCCAAGCATTCCTGATGAAAAGAACAGAGCTGCAGAGAAACTTTGAAGTTCAAACACGGGAGTGAAGAGAAACATAAAAAGGTAAACATGAATGAACAATGATAAAGGTCTAGATAATGATGAACTGATTACATTTAGATATGGAGAGATGATACATGTGTCCCCTTTGAACCTTGTCCTCATCAGGGGCCATAGAGGAAGTCTAATTAGATATGAATAGGAGTTTTCTGTCATATCTTGATGACTTTAGAAGGAGAATAGAAAAAGAAAGGAAGAAGAATATACTAAGTGGAAAGGGAAATGAAGGTTAGGGAAAAGTATTTCACATAAGTAAAGTGTACAAGTAGACATTTATATAGAAGTATGGGGGTCGGTTGAAGGAGTGGCTGATATTTGAACCTAAGTCATCTGAACTGTTTAAAAAAGGAAGGATATACGTATTCTCAATCTCTCTCTCTCTCTCTCTCTCTCTCTCTCTCTCTCTCTCTCTCTCTTTCTCTCTCTCTCTCCCTGTCTCTCTGTGTCTCTCTGTGTCTCTGTCTCTCTGTGTCTCTCTGTCTCTCTCTCTGTCTCTCTCTCTCTGTCTCTCTCTCTGTCTCTCTCTCTGTCTCTCTCTCTCTGTCTCTCTCTCTGTCTCTCTCTCTGTCTCTCTCTGTCTCTCTCTGTCTCTCTGTCTCTCTCTCTCTCTCTCACACACACACACACACACACACACACTTGTTCCAAGGAAAACAAACTCTAAGGATCTATAAAATATTTATAGCTCTTTTTGAGGTGGCAAAAAGTGGGAATCTGAGAGAGTATCCTTAAATTAGGGAATGGACGAGCAAGCTATACTATTATGTGATGGAATACTAGTGTGATGATGGGGTCGCTTCTAGTCATTGTGACCTTTGTCTTGCCATTGGACCCAGAGGAGAAAGTAAGGCTAGTGACTTTACATAGCCCTCTTCACTTAAATCCAATTTACCTGGAAGTCATGGCATCAGCTTCCTTATGTCATTGTGCTCTTTGATAATGAAGAACAAATCACAGCCACAACTAGTGAGCTGAATAAGCTCAATGACTAATCAGAGTCATTGAGGAGTTCCAGAGGACTAATGAGAAAATATGCTACCTACCTCCCAATAGAAAGGTGAAAGACACAGGATACAGAATGAAACATTTTTAGACATGATGAGTATGGAAATTTGTTTTGGTTCATGGTGCATATTTCTAATGGGTTTTATTTTGCTTGTGTTCTCAGGGGGTGGGGTTGGAGGGTGAGGGTTGGAAGGCAGATCTTGCCTGATTTAAAATGAAAATATTTTTCTAAGTTTTTTTTTTTGAGATGCTAGTTAAGGCATGGAAGCTGATGAGGTTATCAAGAGCAAAAATAAAGGATAGAGGTTCTTATCCTAATGTCCACAAGCATGTTTTCTTAAATATTTTGATAACTGTATCTCAATAGAATGGATTTCCTTTGTAATCTTATATATTTTACTTTCTACTTTTAAAAACATTTTTATTAGCGGGGGTCCATATGTTTCCTCACATGGCCAAAACGATCTATAACAAACAATAACAACAACAAAAGATAAGTATACCTATTATAAAGAGAAAAGAGGCTAAGGATATAACCTTGGGGAAAAATAAGTTCCAAGACTTGATGTATACATATATGTATACTATACAAGTATACATGTAGTAGAATTGGCCTTATCAAGAAGAGCTGCCTCTGGGGGAGAGAGTGGGAAATTGTGTCAAGGGGTTTTGAGATGAAGAGAATGAGAGAAAAGGGAACTTGTAACGAATGGCCTTGATTTTCTTAGGAAACTAAGAGTTTAGATCCTTTGCTGGAAGAGTGAAAGAGGCGTGTGTGTGTGTGTGTGTGTGTGTGTGTGTGTGTGTGAGTGTGTAGGGGTTGGGTGTTAAGGGGGGAAGAGGAGATGTGGAAGGGAAGAGAGAAGGGAACAAGTGTTTATTAAATGCCTACTGTGTACTAGGCACTTTGAGAAGTGCTTTATGAATATCATCTCATTTAAATAGTTTCTTTGGGGAATGAGATAAGAAATCAATCAGGGGAGCATAAAAGGCTTGTCTTGCTGCAGTGAGGACCCAGTTGAAACTGGCTGATATGACTTTGTCACAATGCTGTTCGCCACAGCACTCTCCCCAGCTTTGTTCAGTGGCTTGTGAGTAGAAGCAAAGGATCTTGGGGGTTTGTATAGAATAAAACGCTTCTGGACTCCACCCCTGTCAGTCAACAGGAAAGCTCTGTTGGCTCCAAGGACAACCTCTTTGATCTGGGATTTCTGCCTTAGTTATTCCTCCACAGGCTAGGCTAGATATTATTGGAAGTGAGATCCTACTCTGAGTTTGGGGTCTGAGCCAAAGTGCTGCTTCTGGTTTCTGAACTTCTTTCTTTCTTGGTACACCACTCAGGGCCTCCCTACTTGGGAATCTATGTGCAGGTCCTCTTAAAACATGATATATATCATGCCTTCCCCAAATCTGTGACCTGCGTTTGGGTATCAGGCAACAAATCTACTAATTCAAATATTTTCTTGTCACAGTACCCTGGTATTTAGGGGAGCCCTGGGATCAGTCTGGGACCTCCTCTTGCATTAGTGCATAGTGTCTCCCTACTTACTGGAGTTCTCTCCCCCTAGCCCAACTCTGACCCCAGTGGCCACAGACCTCCCGGTCTCCACATGGTAAGCTGACTAAGACAAAGGACTCGCTGTGATTTTTTTTTTTCTGGATTTCCCCATCAGGATTTGGTCTGGTGCATTTTCTCTATCTGCTTGGAGGAGTTTATGGATAGGAGCTCACCATATTGTATCCTATCAATCCATCATCTCTGTTAATTTTCATCTTCAAGCAGATTACACCCAGATTTATGTATGCAGGCCAGGATCTTCCCAGAGTCCCTCTGGATCACCTAGTGTACATTTCAAAAGTAATGACTCAAACATTTTAACCCAATATGTCTAAAACAGATCTTACTCTCTTTCTCAGTAAATATCCAATTCTTCCAGACTTCCTTATTTCTGTCCAAGGCATCATCATGTTTCCAGTGTCTCAGGCTCATAATCTCCTCAACTCTCCCTCACCCCACATACCCAATCAGCTGACAATTATTTTTGCTTTTACCTTCGAAATGTCTCTCACATCTGACCCCTTCTCTCTCCTCACAGCAACCACCTTAGTTCTGGCCTTCATCAACTCTCACTTTGATTATTGCAATAACCCCCTAATTGGTTTCCCTGCCTCAAGTCTCTCATCACTCTGGTCAATGCTACACACTGCTGCCAAAGGAATTTTCCTTAAGTGCAGATCTGACCATGTCACTCAGTCTACTCAACCAACTCCAGTGGTTTTCTGTTGCCTCAAAGATAAATATATATTCTCCTCTGTTTAGCTTTTAAATCCATTCAAAACTCTGTCTCAACCTGTCTAGTTTTTTTTAAGCATCTTTTCACATCACTTTCCCTCCTGAACTCTGCCATCCCTAAAAACTAGCCTTCCTTCTGTATCTCACACAAAGTGCTCCATCTCCCATATCTGTGGTCCTCCTACTTCTCTGGAATTCACTCCCTCATTACTGCCTTCTCATGGAGTCCTGCTTTTCCTTTATAATACAGCTCAAGCACCACCTTCTTCATGAAGCATTTCCTGATTCCCCCAACTGCTATTGCCCTCCCTCCCAAACCAACTTATATTTAACTTTTGTATACATTTATATTTATTATTTCATATTTATTCTATATATGTTTTTGTATCTATTTTTCAATATGATGAGAATGTAAGCTTTTTGTGAGTAGGGATTGCTGTTTTGTAGACATTTCTCCAGGACCTCACAAACTGCCTGGTACATGTTGCTATTCAATCATTTTCAGTTATATTTAACTTTTCATGACCCTATTTGGGCTTTTCTTGGCAAAAATACTGGAGCGAATTGCCATTTCCTTCTCCAGGTCATTTTATAGATGAACAAACTGATAGAGTAGGTGCTTAATAAGTACTTGATTGATTGATGAACTTACATCATCAAACATTGATTGATCACTACTTCTTTTACTAAATTTTCACAAATTGTTTCTTTAATAATGCACTTGAAAATTCTTGCTATGAATGAAAGTCAGACTCCCTGGCCTGTAGCTTGAAGAACTAAGCTTCTTTCCCCTTTTTGAATACATGCATTAATTTTGAACATATTTATACTTATGAACACATGCATTCATTCATTCCATACATACAACGTGCCTAACATTGGATTAGGTATGTTGAAAACACATGTTCCTGCCTTCCAGTTTCCAATCTATTTGCAGAGATTAGACACAATCATGGAAGAGTAACTGAGAATACAAAGCAACATATATATCTATATATCTATATATATAGATATATATATGTAGATATATATATATGTGTGTGTGTGTATAAATATGTATTATATACATACATATATTTAAATGTTTTATTCATTTTAAGGTTAAATACAAAAAAAGAAAATAAAAAAAATTTCCGTGTACATAGCAGAACAGAGTATTTAATATGTAACAATAAATTTCTATTTCAAAGTGTTAACTTTAAAAAAAGCTCTATGTAATAAATGCTATGTATTATTTTCAAAGCTACCCAGATTTTTTGTGCTTCCTTCTGTTTTCTTTTTAAAAATTTATTTATTTTCTTTTTAATTTATGAAATAAAACAAGCATTTCCATAATATAGTAGAATAAAAAAGATGGCTGTACATGAAACTGCAAATTATGTATAATTTGCTATTCCCTTTAAATATATAACAAAGTTATCATGTAACTTTCTTTTTTTCCCTCTCCCTATTGCTACCCTAGAGATGGCTACCATTAGACACAAATATGTATATATGTAAAACCATTCTAGACATACTTCTATTTATCAGTTCTTTTTCTGGATGCACATAGCATCTTCCTTCACATATTAAGTGCCAAGAGAAAAGTAAATGTAACTTAAAAGAGGAGTCTGTCTGGTAGAGCAGGAAAAGCATCAGATGCAGAGAAAAATGGCGTAATGTTTGAATCCTAGACATCTCCACTTATTCTCTGTATAACCTCAGTCAAATCACTTAAACCTTTGGGTCACTAATTTCCTTCTCTGTAAATTAAGGAGATGGCACCAAATGGCCTCTGACGTCCCTTCCTGATCTGAGTCTATGCTCTGATGGTAACTATGGGCTAGAAGGTTTGGAAAAGGCTTCATGGAAGAGACTGGGCTTGAGATCAACCTTAAAGGATATACATAAGACTTGGAGAAGAGGGGAGAAATTCAGGAATTGGACCTTGGTTAAATGTAAGTCAGGAAAATGTGAGAAGACCAGTGGAGAGATTCACATTTTCAAATAAAGGCCATTTTGAAATTCATGAAGTTTGTCTGAGTTGTTTGTTTTTCATGAAGGGTAAGATTTACTGTTGTTTGGAAAGTCAACTAAAGGTGTGTGTGTGTGTGTGTGTGTGTGTGTGTGTATGTACCCCTTTGATTGACTATACACACACGCACACACACACCCCTTTGGTTGACTACATATAGATACAGATAGACAGACAGATGACAGACAGACTGATAGGCTTTAGTAAAAGCTGGGAGGATCATGGTTGGATTTAGAGACATCACACAGTAGCTAGAGACCTAAAGTAGCTATAGCTTCCTTCCTAGGCCAGATCCCTTGTTTTTCATTTCCAGTTCTATTACCCTAAGGGTATCTGAATGTTCTAGAAAGCAGTGTCAGAAAGGAAAGGGTCCATGGTTGACCTAAAAAGTAGCATAACCCCACAGGATAATAATGAAAAGAAGCCTTGGAAATTACCATGGTGAAAGGCAACTCCATATAAGCCTATACAGCTGGACTCTGACCCAGGGAGCAACAGCTTCCATAGCATCCCCATCAGACCAAGAGAACCTAGTGCAATCTCTATATCCCAGGCTGCTGTGGTCAGGAGTCCTGCAGTTCTATCCCAAGAAGGGAATTCCAACTCTACAAAGTTATTCAATTTCATGGCCAGAAGGAGTCCCTTTGGGGGAAAGAGGAGGAAGCTGTCAGATCATGTTACAAACTGAGAGGCAAAACTATGCAGAGCAATTAATTCTCCTGCTAGGAAACTAGGCTAGAGGGGTCTGTGTGGGGGTGGGGGTGGAGGAAGTCAGAACACAGGGGCCAGCAGAGCTCAGAAATCTCAGGTTAAACAGTGAGGGCTTGTTGGGGTTATTTACTGAGTGTTCAACTCATTGGTACTTTCCTTGGCCTTCCCTCTTTCCTTATTTTTTTAAATCATTCTTTCCCCCACAAGAATTTATTTATTTTAAGTTTTCAACATTCATGTCCACAAGATTTTGAATCCTAAATTTTCTCCCCACATCTCCCCTACCCCCCACTCCAAGATGGTAAACATACTGATTGCCCCTTCCCCCAGTCTACCCTTTCTTCTATCCCCCTTATGCCTTCATTCCCCCATTCCCCCTTACTTTCTTGTAGGGCAAGATGGATTTCTATACCCCATTATCTGTGTATCTTATTTCCCAGTTGCATGTAAAAACAAAATTTTAACATTTGTTTTTAAAACTTTGATTTCCAGATCCACTGCCTTCTTCACTCCTCAGCCCCCTCCCCATTGAGATGACAAGCAATTCAACATAAGTTATACATGTATAGTTATGCAAAACATTTCCATAGTAGTCATATTGTGAAAGACTATATTTCCCTCCATCTTATCCCATTCCCCCACTTATTCTATTTTTCTCCTTTGACCCTGTCCCTTTCCCCTTCTGATTATCCCCTTCTGATTATCCCCTCCCCCATCTGCCCTCCCTTCTATCAACCCTCCCTCTTATCCCCTTCCCCCCTACTTTCCTGTAGTGTAAGATACCCAATTGAATATATATGTTATTCTCTCCTTAAGCCAAATCCAATGAGAGTAAGGTCAACGTATTCCCTTTCACCTCCCTGCTCTTTCCCTCCATTGTAACTGCTTTCTCTTGCCTCTTTTATGTGACATAATTTATCCTATTCTATCTCTCCCTTTCTCCTTCTCCCAATATATTCCTCTCTCACCCCTTAATTTTATTTTTTAGCTATCATCCCTTCATATTCAACTCACCGTGTGCGCTCTGTCCACACACACAAAAACACACACACATACACATACATAATATACATATATACACATACACACATATACACACATGTATATATACATATTACCTTCAACTATCCTAATACTGAGGAAAGTCTTATGAGTTACAAATATTGTCTTTCCATGTAGGAATATAAACACTTTAATTTAATAAGCTCCTTATGATTTCTCTTCCCTATTTACCTTTTCATGCTTCTCTTGATTCTTGTATTTGAAAGTCAAATTTTCTGTTCAGCTCTGGTCTTTTCATCAAGAATGCTTGAAAGTCGTCTATTTCATTGAGTATTTATATTTTCCCCTGAAGTATTATACTCAGTCTTGCTGGGTGAGTGATTGATTCTTGGTTTTAGTCCTAGCTCCTTTGGCCTTAAGAATATCATATTCCCAGCCCTCCAATCCCTTAATGTAAAAGCTGATAGATCTAGTGTATCCTGATTGTGTTTCCACAATACTTGAATTGTTTCTTCCTGATTGCTGGTAATATTTTCACCTTAACCTGGGAACTCTGGAATTTGACTATAATATTCCTGAGAGATTTCTTTTGGGGATCTTTTTCAAGAGGCTATCAGTGGATTCTTTTAATTTCTACTTTACCATCTGGTTATAGAATATCAGAGCAATTTTCCTTGATAATTTCTTGAAAGATGATGTCTAGGCTCTTTTTTGATCGTGGCTTTCAGGTAGTCTAACGGTTTTTAAATTATCCCTCCTTGAACTATTTTTCAGATCAGTTGTTTTTCTGATGAGATATTTCACATTGTGTTCTGTTTTTTCATTCTTTTGGATCTATTTTATATTATCTTGATTTCTCATAAAACCACTAACTTCCATTTGCTCCATTCTAATTTTGAAGGAATTTTCTTCAGTGAGCTTTTGGACTTCCTTTTCCATTTAGCCAGCTCTGCTTTTAAGGCATTCTTCTCCTTGTTGGCTTTTTGGCCTTCTTTTGCCATTTGAGTTAGTCTATTTTTTAAGGTGTTATTTTTTTCAGTGTTTTTTGGGGTCTCCTTTAACAAGCTGTTGACTCGTTTTTCATAATTTTCTTGCATCACTCTCATTTCTCTTCCCAATTTTTCTTCTACTTCTCTTACTTGATTTTCAGAATCCTTTTTGAGCTCCTCCATGACCTGTGGCCAATTCATATTTTTTGGAGGCTTTTAGAGTTTTGACTTTGTTGTCTTCTTCTGATTGTATGTTCTTCTTTGTCACCAAAGAAAGATTGTAGTCTGATTTTTTCCTTTGTTTGCTCATTTTCCCAGCCAACCACTTGACTTTTGAGTTCTTTGCCAAAGTAGGATTCTGCTTCTGGAGTGGAGAGTGCTCTGTCCTAACTTTCTGGTGTTTTGTGTAGCTGTTGTCAGAGCTACTTCTAGGTATCTGCGAATTTTCAGTTCTTCTAGAGTGATATGATCAAAGGAGAAGTGTTTACTCCCCTCACTATCTGTTCTGTGGTCTGTGAGTAACCACAGGCACTCTTTTCTGTTTCAGAACTGTGAGGAGGATTTCCTCTCCACAGCCACTGCAAGCTCTGCCACACCACCACTCCTCCTCACCCCAGGACCACCACCCAAGATTGTGACCCAGATCCAAACAGGACAAAGCAAAAGCAATTACCTCTGGTCAGCCACTTGATTCCCCCACCATCTGTGGGCCTGGATCTCCAGAAGCAGCTGCTACTACTGCTGCTGCCCCTTTGGCCACCCCAGGGCTGGAGCCAGACCATGCTCTTCTCTCACCCAGGTTCAACAGAGTTTCTCCACTGACCTTTTACTTTGTCTTTGGTGATTCTGGGTTGAGAAGTCTGAAAACCACCATAACTGCCAGTGATTCAGTCCCCTGAGGTTTGCTCAGACCTGATCTGTGCCAGCACAGACCTTGAGGGACTGGGCTCCACTCCCAGTCTGGTGTGATAGCCCCTTCCCATCAGCCTGCCAGGCTGTTTTCAGCTGGAGATGGTTTTCACTCTGTCATTTTGTGGGTTCTGTAGCTCTAAAATTTGTTTAGCGTCATTTTTTGCAGGTGTTTGAAGGTGATTGGGGGGAGGAGCTCAAGCAAGTTCTTGCTTTTACTCCATCATCTTGGCTCCTCCCCTCTTTCCCTTTAAACCTGAAATCTTCATCACCTATTTTTATTCGAGGCATAAATATGCATCATAGAAAAGTACATTCTTTTATTTATGTTTTGCATTATTAAAAGTTCTCTTCAGGTCCTCCTTGGAATCTGCCTCTCCTGGCCCACTTTTTCAGGCAGATGTTAGCATGTGCTGCTTCCTTGGGCCTCTTAACTCCCATCTTTCTATTCTCACTTGCTTCCTTGCCACCCTCACTGGAAACTATACTCTTTTCCTCTCCTGGTCCCTGGTTCCAGAGTCACTGTTGTGGTTGGTGATGGCCTCACCTGGTGTCACTACCCACACTCCAACAATATTTTTAGCAAAAGGTTTAAATGTTCAAATCTAGACCATGAGTACTCAGTGGGAATTATCATAAAGCAATGGGGGTTTGGCACATACTTAGAACACCTAAAAAGGCAGCAAGCACCCAGAAGGCCAACACAAGAATGCCCACACATGTTCCAGTTCTCCTTTTCCCCAGAAGCAGATCCCCCAAGCTCTTCCAAATGGGTGACACCATGTTATGTAGTCTAACCATTTTCTGAACCCTAGATATAAAAGGAACATAGGTTTAGAAATAGAAGTTACAACATATGCCAGCTAACCCAAGCCTCTCATTTTTTTAACAGATAAGATAACTGAGGTCCACAGAGATTAATCGACTTGCTCAAGGCCACATGGAAAGTAAGCATTGGAGGGGGGAAGTATTATTACAGTCAGTGCATCACCAGGATAGTATTGATTTTTTAAAAATATATGGTTCTTTATTCTTGGGAGAAGCCAGCAGCTCTCAAAAGCACTGAAGAATTTTTCAAAAGTAATCTAGTTCTGTCCCTTCCTCCTATTCACCTCTGAGCACTACTCATTATTCATTCACAGTATCCTGACGAACCAAACACAGAAGGCATTTGGAGGACAATAATAATAACTAACACTTATATAAAGCTACGAAGTGCCAGGCACTGTGCTAAACATGCTGGAGTTGGGGCGGCTAAGTGGTGCAGTGAGTAAGAGCGCTGGCCTTTGAGTTGGGATGACCCGGGATCGAATCCGGCTTCAGAAAATGAGCACCCACACATAAATAATGACTAGCCATGTAACCTTGAGCAAGTTACTTAACCCCAATTGCTAAAAACAAAAACAAACAAAAAAAAAACATGCTAGAGTTATTATCTCATTTGATTCTCACAACAACCCTGAGAGAGATGTGATCTTTTTCTCCATTTTACAGATGAGGAAATTGAGGCTGACCAAGGTTAAATGACTTACCCAGGATCACACAGTTTCTAAGTGTCTGGGACCAGATTTGAACTAAGGTCTTCCTGACTATAGACCAAGTTCTCTTTCTGGAAACTATCAAGAAAAACCCCTTTCTTCAAGAAGTGTGTGTTTTATCTGGAAACCTAGACCATGTATGCATGAAAACTATATTCTAAGTGACAAATGAATGGTTCAGACAATGTGTTAGAGGAGTAGAACTAAGAGAATGTCTAGATGTTTGTTTGGCTTTCAAGACCCTTTGCAACACCCCCCTCCTTTTCTTTACTTTTCCAGGTTTCTCAAACCCTGCCATGTGCTCTTTCATCCAGGGTCACTGGATTTCTTGCTGAGACATACTCCATCTCCTAGACTCAGGGACCTTTCAGTGCTTGTACCCTTCCTCTGGAATCCCCACCTTCCTCATCTCTGCGTCCTGTCTTCCCTGGTGTCCCAACTAAAAGATAGTGAGGAAGGGACAAGAGGACATTGAAAGAAGGGGAAGCAAAATGTATAGAGGCAAAAAATTACAAGACTTGTTCAATGGACATAGTAAGGTCTGATTAGAGAGAGAGTAGGTACGTTTATGTTGGCATGCGTTTACGGTTAGTTCATGTTAACAGCGAGTGGAAGATAAAGATAGAAATTTAGAGGGAGAGGAGATTGTAGAGATCTTCGAATGCCAGACTAAGGAATTTGGATTTAATCCCAGAGACAATGGGAGAGAGTACAAAAGGCATGAGTAGGGAAGCTGATCAAAGGTGTAGTATAAGAATTTTTCTTTTCTGTTTTGGAGTTTGTGAGATAGCATAGAGGGGCAAAAATCTTTAATTCACTTCAGTCCAATAAGCTTTTTATCAAACACCTACTATATGTCAAGCAGAAGCAGCTTGGCAATGGACACAGATCAGGTCCCAGTGCCTAGGTACACATCCTCCCTTTGACACATATACAATATGTGACAAAAGGTTGTCACTTAACCTCCTCCATTCTCTGTTGCAAGCAACCGTGTTCAGTGTAGGAGTGCAAAGACAAAAACAGGTCAGTCCCTGCCCTCACAAAGCTCATATTCCACTGGTTAGCATCTATTCTATGTGGGGGTAGGGAGGCATTTTCAGGAATGGTAAGATATTAGTGGGGATGGAAGAAAAAGGACAGTTACAAAATGCATAGTAAGAGCCGTGATGAACCCAGATGACTGAACAGATAAAAATTAAAGGCTCTAAGATTTTAACCTTTGCATGTCCTGGGATGACTGTGGTGCCACCAACAATGAAGAAAGCTAAAATACAGTCACATGGTGGTGACAATGACAATGACAATAAATATTCTCTCCAACCCCTCGTCCATTCATTCCACAAATATGTAGTGTCAACTCTGCATAATTCACTACGTTCTAGACACTAGGAGAGATATAAAGATGAAGGCTTTTTATAATTTCAACCTTTAGGGTCAATATTAAGGTCTCTAGGACACCTGGAACCTGGATGGGAAAATCAATATTACGCTCAACATTCAGTTTGAGAGGAAATTAGCAGTGTTAATAGAGAACGAGTTATATTCTCAAGGCTATTCAGCAAGGCAGTGGTCAGGAAAGCATAAAGGGGCATAGCCCCAAGGCTCCTTCTCACACGCCATCTCCTCTTATTTGAAGTCATTCCAGCAGGTGGAATTACTGCCTTCTAACAAAGTGCTTCTCAGGCCTCCCAGCTCTGTGGACCTCACAGCTTCCCATGGATGAAACTAGGTCTTGTATCACTAATTGAGCTCTATTTTATTCTTCAAATGCATAACATTCAATAAAGGATTATTCATTAAAAACAAAAACAGAGGAGCTAAAGGTACTTAATGACTGCTTCTAATAACTGGTACAGGAGCTCTCTCTGTGCTAAATTAAAGGATCAGTTACAGTTATCATTAAGCTCTTTACAGGCTTCTGATATTTAGCACTCCTAAGGCATCCTCCTCACTCACATATGCAAGCACAAATTCCAAGGGAAAGAGCTGCTCCAACCCCACATTCTCTGCTTATCTCCTGGAGCAAACTCATTACCAAATGAAGTGTTTGGGATGGGGAGGGGGGGAGGAGAGGTGGAGAAGGAATAAGTATTTTCTGGGGGGAAAACACCATTCATGAATTCCCCTCAGATTAAGAGTAAGGAGAGAGTTTAATTAAGACAGTGCTTAATGACAAGGGGGGAAGATGTTGGTTATTGTGTGAATTCTGCTGCTAATGGAGTCTCTCTCTACCCCCATATTGCTTATTAAATTAGCCAACTAAGTAGGATGGATTGGGCACTTGAAACACACGGATACCCAACTTTAGGACAAGATTATCCACAACAAGGGCCTACCCCACAGCTGGCCCAACACGTGATTAGCAGCTTGTCTCCTTCCCATTCAAATATGTAAAAGTCCTGGGAGACAACAGAGACTACTATAGTGAAAGCCATGACAGGCCAGGTAAGGGATAGAGGAGTCCTCATATGAATTTATTAGCCTGACTCGAAACACTGTCACAGTGGCATATGCAGTCTAGGAGACAATAGAGACCCTTTAGTGCCCAGTTAGCACAGTGGCTCACTTTGGGAAAAAGTGTTGAGTAGCCAGAAGGGTCAAATTAGAAAGTGTCCAGTCGTACAAATGAAGGCCAGAGCTACTAACCAAAAGGTAGGCTGGGTAGGTCCTCAATATGGATGAAAATTGAGGGTGTTTTTGTCCCATGGTCAAAAATTTCTCTGTTCATCCCAATCAGTAGCATTCCTTCAAAATATCCACACATCCACACATACATACATGTACAAATAGATCCATATTTCCCTTTGCAAGAAAATGGGCAATATAGCTTAGAATAAAGTGCATAGGACTGAGATTTAGGAGATTTGAGTTTAAACCCTGCCTTTACCACTTGGTATGACCATGGGCACATTCAATCAATCAACATTTAATAAATGAACCACAGATTATAGAGCTCTAGGCCTGATGTCAGGAAGACCTGAGTTCAAATCCTTTCTCAGATACTTACTAGTATGACCCTGGCCGAGTCACTTAACATCTATTTAACTCGGTTTCTTCATATATAAAATGGAGATAATAATAATAGCACCTATGTCCCAGGGTTTTTGTGAGGATCAAATGACATAATTGTAAAGTGCTTAGCAACAGTACCTATTAGCTATTATTATTGTTATTATTACTATGTACTAGGCTCTTTACTAAGTGAAATAATCCTTGCTCTCAAGAAACTTAAAGTCCAATGGGGGAGATGAGATGCATTTATATAATAAATGCAAAATAAATTCAAGGTTTTGAATTTATCAATAAAATCAAGGGAGGAAAGCTGGTAGCTGGAGGAGCAGGCTACTTTTGCATCGGGAGTAAGTGTAATGGGAGAATGGAAAAGAGGCTACTTTTGGAAGATTTCAATGCCATGAAATGTCAGGGCCTGGTTCTCTGCTTCAGAGCATGTGTAGGTATTCTCTGTTTCTGGTCAGCTCACTAGGTGGTGGGAAAAAAAACAAACAATCCCTGATTTCAAGGAGCTTATATTATTTTTTTTGAGGGGGGAGGGCAGGGCAGTTGGGGTTAAGTGACTTGCCCAAAGTCACACAGCCAGTACATGTGTCAAGTGTCTGAGTTTAGATTTGAACTCAGGTCCTCCTGACTCCAGGGCTGGTGCTCTAATCACTGCACCACCTAGTTGCCCCAAGGAGCTTACATTCTAACAGGAATAGACAAGACATATAGTGGAATGGTGTCCAGAGAGGAGTACTTTTGTTCACAAAGTTACAGGGATGGTGAGTAGAGCCACAGTGGAGTGGATTGACGCACCCTATCCAGGAACAATGGTAGAACTGATTTGACCATATTTCACGGCAGTAAGTGGTTGTTAAGGGGTTATACAAAAGGTGGCTAGAGAATAAAGAATGAACTCAAGGACTTCCTGGGTTTTTCTGAGTTCAGTCACCCAATAGGAAAAGAAGTCCCAGGACAGAAGTTCCTCAAGGCATGTTAAAACAATAATTGCTTTTTTTGGCCCTATATTCAAGTAGAAAAGAGAAGATGAAATAAATTGTTTCACTCTAATGAAATAAAAAATGTCTCTAATACTTTAATTTATTTGAAAAAGGAAGCCCCACTTCCCCCAGTCAGTCTCAACTATGTCCTTCTTATTTGTCTGACTGGGGAGACTCCCAGCCTTAGGGCTCTTTCATGAATCATCCTTGATTCTGAAGGGTACTTCACCTTAATTCAAGAGTGCCTCAGGTTACTGAACTCTATGGATACTCAGACAAACCAATTCAAACCTTGTCTCCTGCAAAGTTTCCCCTTGGTCCCTCATTTCTGACCAACCTCAAGGACAACTGAGAGACCATGTGACACATATGGCCCAGACCCCTGTGAAGGTAGGGAGAGAGGAGGGCAAAGTACTGCATTACCGCCATCATTATCCTTTCGATTTCCAGGGCCAAGGAAACATTTCAGACTCCTGACAATTCCATCAGGCCCCAGCACGAATGAAACTCGTCAGCAAAAATTAATTTCCTTTGCCAAGCCCTCCTGGCTGAGGCTCTGCTGCTGCTGGTTTCCATTCCTTCCTTAGCCCCCAAACAAAATCAATAATAGTCAAAACAATGAAAGCTAATTTTATGCTCCAGAACCTGACACTGAAAAATATTTTAGGTGAAGGAAATAATGGTCTGTGACTGGTTGAGTTAGGAGTCAAAAAGCCTGGACAGAAAGATGCAAGAGAATGCTGTGTGAGTTATAGGACCAACAAGAAGCTTGGTTTTTCATAAACCCTGGCAGTTTAAACGTAATTGGGTCAATCGAACATACTTAAGAATAGATTTTTGTTTTATTCTTTAAAAGAGAACTCAAAACTAACAGGACATGGTATAGGGGGTAGAATCCTAGATTTGGAGTCAGAGGACCTGAATTCAAATCCTAACTGTGCTCTTTTCTACCTATAGAATTCCCTCTGATCTCAGCTCCTCAGTATGAGCCAAAAATAATCCAGCTAATATAACAAATATTTCTACGCTCCAGCCAAACTGGTCTACTACTTGTTCTTCATACATGGTATTCTATCTCTTGCCTCCAAGTTTTTGCTTAGGCTGATCCCCCTGCCTGAAATGTTCTCTTGCCATAACTTTACCTCTTGGAATGCATAGCTCCCTTCAAGGCTCAGCCTCTGGTCAAAGAAGAAGAGGTAGGATTGAAATAAGCAAATAGGAGGGTTTGGGACATCCCAGTGGAAAGGATGATTTCAGCAAAAGTACAGAAGCATAATAAGCATAGTACATACTTGATAGAAGCAGGGAATGGACCAGGCAGACTGGGACAGAGATAGGGAGTAGCTAGTACTAAGACTGGAAGGATGAAGGAGGGAAAGGCTTTGAAAGTCAGGAAGAAGAGTTCATACTTGATGGGGAGCAATGGGGAAAAAAAACCCTTGGATTTTTGAAATGACCTGATGAATGTAGTGCTCTAGAGAGCTCTGGAAAAAGATCCACCCATCAGTAAAGTAGAAGATGGATTAGAGGAGAGGGAGAGGCTGAAATAACAGAGACCATCCCAGGTAACTGAGTAATGTATGTGTGAAGGGTTAAGGTCCCAGATTAAAGTGACGGCAGAGGAAATTGAGAGGAAAGGACAACTCTGACAGAGCTTTCTAAAGAAGAAGTGATAGGACATGGTTATGTGCTAAATGAAGGGGATGAAGAGGGAAGAGTTAAAAAAAATGCAGGGTTTTAGCTTTAAGAGTTATGGTACCACTGACAGAAATAAGGTAGTTGGGAGGGACTGTGGTTGGAGAGAAAGACGAGTTCAGTTCAGCACATAGGATTGTAGATTGTGGAGTTATAAGGGATAATAGAGATCATCTAGCCAAATTTCCTCATTTTATAGTTAAGGAAACTGAGACCCAAAGAGGTTAAGTGATTGCCCAGGATCACACAGGGAGCAAGTGGAAGAGTTAGGATTTGAGCCCAAGCCTTTTGACTCCAAATCCAATTCTCATTCTCCTCCTTCTTCTCTGTCAAGACCATATCAAAGCTTCTACCTCTTCCCCATAGTCCAAACCATGAAAGTTAATGAAACTTGGGGGAAGAAAATATAGAAAAAGATAGTAATAAAATGCTATTTTCATAGAAAGAAAAATGAGCCATATGATATTTTCAGGGTGATCATTATCATGGTATATATGTTGTAGCTATATACAAACATACATATACATATATTTATGTGTGCATATGTATAGTGTGCTTGTGTGTACACACATACATGGATAGATACACATATATGTACTTCTGTGTGCATGTTATCCATGCAGAAATATATGCATTCACACATGCATGTGTATACATGCACACACTATTTCCCCTTATAACATATAAGACACTAGAGGACAAATACTACTTCTTTTTGTATCACTGGTTCCTAACATGGTGTCTGGAACATAGGTACTTGATAAATACCTGTTGGTTGATTATATTGATTGTGCCATCAGGTTCCACAATCAAATTTATTAACACCAATAAGTTCATAGTACTGAAATGGGGGTTGGGGAGTAGATGGGGTATTCAGGGAAGACTAGCACCTCTAGTGTGAAGGCTTCCCAAGCTCTTTTCAGGGTTGCTCACCCACTTTTGGCTCTCCTTTCACCCAACTTTCACCTCCAAGAAGATGTAGCCTGTGTAGCAGCTACACCCTGGCAAAATCATCTAGGCAGACAGTCAAAATCAGGTGAAGGGGAGCTAATAGGCTTTAAACCCGTTGGTGAGTTGGAGGCTGCCCGTCTTAAACACGTATAGACTTCCGCTAGCAGAATGGGTGGACAAGAATAATTTGTTCCAACTTAGGTCCTAGTTATATATCAAAAAGGTCATTCACTGTGTCCCTGGCTATCACCAGGTGTCTTGACTTTTCTCTTGCTACTGGACTTTGATGACTCTGGAAAAGAGAATGAGGTTGACAATTTGCACAACTCTGCTTCCCTTAAATTCGATTCACATGCAAGTCAAGACTTCACTCATTCATGATGTCATTGGTCTTCTTCAAAAACAAAGAATGAACAACAACAACAACTGTCACTGTCTTTTAACTACAAATCTCTTCCATGTCATGAGGATTAGGAGTGTAGCACCCCCACAATCTGGAAAATTCACATAAAAGTTTTTGGCCCTCCCTTTGTAGCAGAGAAGAAGTCTGAATTTTGTTTCTTTTTCTTTTATGGGATGTTTACAGTAATGTGTGGTAAAATTTAGGTTAAGTATTCGGTCATAGGCTCTGTGTCTTCTGCTGGCCTTCATATGTCATCTGCAGCTTCTACAAAACTCCCCCCAAATTCCCACTTAATTTGTTATGCTGATCTACAATATATCAAAACTTCGATGGGAAAAGTCACGATGTGGAAGAGATAACTGTAGTAGGAAGCTACCTAGGAATAGTATTGCTTTCTTCTTAGAATGGAGGACCTATTTTTGTTTTTGTTCTTTAAATTTCTTCACCCACTCACACTTATTCAGAAGCTGCAGAGGCAGTTTGGAATAATTGATAGAAATCCAACTTTAACCTCAAAAAGTACTCTATATGAATTTTCCCTCTAACACACACTGGGCTGTGTAACCAAATGATTTAGGCAAGTTATGTAACCTCTCAGTTCTTAGAACAAGTCTCTAACACTTTATATTACATATTAGTAGCTGATCTGTGTTCGTAGAGGGAGTTTCCAAACAGAGCCATACCCACAGAGATGAAATCACAGGTCCCTGTATCCTTATTCCTGTCTTCCCAAATTCATTACCTAGGCCAGTAAATATTGGGCTTCATGCAACTGAAGTATTAGAGACAGAAGGATGCCTATCCTTCCAAAGTCTCATCAGAAGAGGTTCTATAACTGTACCTTCTGCTACCCATTTCAGAGTCTCCCAACTAAACTCCTTTCATAGGAATTTCCAAAAAATTAGTATTAATTGAATATTATGATGAAACACTTGTGTTTTGACCAAGAATGATAACAGACAGTCCCTGATGACTAGAGTTTCAATTCAGTAGAGATGAAGGAAGTGGTAACAAAAGCAAGTCCAGATTGAGAAGATACTTGAGCATTGAGGAAATAATAAGAGGAGAAATGGGGAAGCACTACTTAAACCTTCTTTCTCCCCCCACAAAAAGGCACTAATATTCAGGAAATGGCTTTTTAATAGCTCATATTTTGACAAAAACCTTCTGATTTCAAGATATTTTATATATATATGTTTTTGCACTTGAATTTTACCTAGCTCTATTCTCTTGTGTTTCAAATCAGAAGTCAAAAGATTTACATTCTAGACCCATTTTCAGTATTTGTCATCTGTGTGACTTTCAATGAGACAAACCAGGTATCTTGAAACTGAGCCTGAATTTCCTCATCTGCAAATGGGATGAATACTACGATATTCATCCGTAGCGGTGGCTTTGTTGGGAGGGTCAAACAAGATAGTGGATATGCAATAACTTTGTAAACAGTAAGGGGTTTTTGGACCAGATCTGTGATTTCTGTGCCATAAAGAAATTCTAGGTTAAAGAGCAAAATTCTCTCTCTCTCTCTCTCTCTCTCTCTCTCTCTCTCTCTCTCTCTCTCTCTCTCTCCCTCTCCCTCTCCCCCCCCCCCTCTCTCTCTCTCTCTCTCTCTCTCTATATATATATATATATGTGTGTGTGTGTGTGTGTGTGTGTGTGTGTGTGTGTGTGTGTGTATATATATTCCTCAGAGAATTGTCTGGATCATTGAATGGTCAAATGTCTTGCCCTGGGGAATCATATAGTCAGTTTACCTTCAAGATCTCAAACCCAGGTCATCCTGACTCCAATGACAGTAGAGAATAGAGCACAGACTTCTTGCAGGTATAAAGACCTCAATTCAAATACTGCTTTGGTGACCTACTAGTTGTATAACTTTGGGCAAGTTGTTTAACCTCTATGTGCCTCAATTTCTTCACATGTAAAATGAGAATAATTAACTATCTCATAAGGTTGTTGTGAACACCAATGAGATTTTATATATATATATATATATATATATATATATATATATATATATGTATATATATATATATATATAATGCTCTGACAACTTTAAAATATTATGTAAGTTTTTTTCTTCCTGTTCTTCTTCTTTCTCTTTCTCTTCTTCTTCTCCTCTTTTTCCTCTTCTTCCTTCCTTCTTTCCTCTCTTTTTCCATCCGTGTCCTCCTCATCCTCCTCCTCCTTGTCCTCCTCATCCTTCTTCTTCTTCTTCTTCTTCTTCTTCTTCTTCTTCTTCTTCTTCTTCTTCTTCTTCTTCTTCTTCTTCTTCTTCTTCTTCTTCTTCTTCTTCTTCTTCCCTTCTCCTTCTTCTTCTTCTTGCTACTATTATCCATTATGTCACAAAACCTCATAAAGTATTATCCACAATTTTTATTTAGTATTATTATATCCACAATTTTTATTTAGTGTTATTATATTTTAAAATAGCCATTTTCTTATGGAGCACTCCTCAAACTCAAAAAAGAGTTTCTTCTCCCTGTGAAGCAGAATTCATTTACTTTTTCATAGGGAAAAATGAGACACAGACAAAAAAAGCGGTTAGTGGTAGTGACAGAGAAACCAAAATGGAACTTTTCTGTGTTTTGCATGTTGCAAAGCTGTGAGAAGGAAGAGCACAGGGGATCACATTGGGTAGTGTAGGGTGAGGGAAGGCAGGAGCCTGGGGGGAGATGCCCAGAAATCAGTGTAGAACCTGTAGTCAGAGCAGCCCAAACAGAGGAGGTGACTGATGGCTCCTGGAAGCTTAAGAAAAAGAAGTAAGAAAAAACAAAGCTCTAAAGGTCCAGTGGAGCTAACAGTCACAGTCAATCTTTTCTCTCCACAAACATTTCCCTCTTCATCCACTGATCTATAGGATAGATGGATTTCACTAGTTCAGCCTACCTGTATTCCATAGAATAACCCAGAAAAACGACCTTAAATCTTCCTGGACTTTCCTAAGGGCAATATATTGCTTCACTGTGATACATAGCAGATAAGTCAATAACTCAGGTTTTAGGGATTAATGTCAAGACATGAAGTTGAGAAAAAAAAAAGCAAGTGAAAATCTTCCAATCTCCTAGTACCTCATTGCACATATTAGAATTATAGGAGACTTTTGGTGGTGAGTGGGATGTGTGTCTCAGGGCACTTTGATTTGCTAATCATGTATATTTACAAAGAATCTACACGGGATCATAGGCTCATAGATTTAGGGTGCTAAGAGACATTTGAAATCATTGTTCAACTACTGATTTTACAGATAGAGAAACTGATATCCTGAGAAGTAAGGTAACTTGTTCAAAGTCATACAGAGAAAGTGGAAAGGAATAAGCATTTTAGCACCTAATAAATGCTTTACAAATATTACATTATCTGATCTTCACAAAAAACCCTACAAGAGAGGTGCCATCATCATTATTGAGGAAACTGAGGGAAACAGAGATAAAGTGACTTGCTGAGGGTCACATAGTTAGTCAGTGTCTGAGGCTGGATTTGAACTCAGGTCTTCCTCCAGGTTCAGCACTCTATCATTTGTGCCACCTAGCTACCTTAGGTTATACAGGTAAGGAGAATACCTGGGATCTAAAACTCAATCTGGAGCCAAATTCACTGCTTTTCTACTACATTAGAATGAATGACTTCTATTTAGTGAGACAAGGAGGTCTCTCTGTCTACTGTACAGAAAGCAGATTTTGGATGTGGTAAGAAATGAACTTTTCCTGTATAACCCTTTTGATTATTCTCAGTTTTAGAGCAAAACTATAAGCATATCACATATCACAAGTGTGTCAGATTATCCTGGCATATTTTCAACATTGTAGGATAAGTAAAGGGGGAGCTTTAGAATGCCAGACCTAGGATCATGAAGACTTATCTTCATGAGTTCAAATCCAACCTCAGACACTTACTGGGTTTGTGACCCTGGGCAAGGCACTTAACCTGTATGCTTCAGTTCCTCATTTGTAAAATGAACTGGAGAAGGAAATGGTAAAACACTCCAATAACTTTGCCAAGAAAACTCCAAAATAGGGTAATAAAGAGCTAGATACAGTTAAAAAATGACTCAACAACAACAAAATGTTAAGCAAAAACAAAAACCTCATGTTTTATATGTCAATAGATACTTATTTCATATAAAGTAGGTGCCCAATGAGATTAAAATGTAATTGGGAAATCTTTAACAAAATAAATAAAAATATAATAATATGTATTCTAAGTCAGTACTTGGATTCTTATTTATTTAGTAGCTTCATTTCTATTTGAGTTTGACATCACTGAAAAGCACTTTGTAAACATTAAGGTACTATGAAGATGTTAGCTATTGTTGTTGTTATTCTTATTATTAGCCGCATACCATAGCACAGCCCATCTCCATACCATGTTGCCTACACTCCAGGCATTACCCTCATGTCCTCTGCCCTTCCCCCCTATCCCCAAATAGAAGCCTGGACTCTGACCTTGGATCCCCTGGCTTTTGTAGATGAGTGTTCATGTTATCTAGCTTGGAAGAAAGTCTCCATAACACTTTAATACATCTCCATACCACACCAAACTGAGTCTGTCTCCCTTCCATCTCTTTTCCCTTTTATAGGTAGTTTCTTCACTGTTAGAATCTAAGTTCCTCAAGGATAGGCCCCATCCTTGTTCACTTGCATTTGTGTCTCTAGTGCTTAGCATGTACATAGCAAGTTCTTAGTAAATGTTTTAGCATTGACTGGAGAAGAAAAGGTTCCAATGCAGTGGAAAGAGCATTGTATTTGGAATCAGAAGACCTGAATTTCAGTCCTAGCTCTGAAACATGATAGCTATGTGACCAAGGACAAAGTTGCTTCAACTCTCTGGGTTCCAAGTTTCCTTGTCCACAAAATGGGAACAATTATACTCCATCTACCTCAGAGGGTTGTTGTGAGGAAAATTGTGAATCTTAGAGTGTTGCAGAAATGAGAGCTACTTTACAAAGCATATTTTTGTATTCAAAGAGGTTATAGTGTAGTTGAGGAAAAAATCCATCTACCTGGATGCTAAATCACAGATGTTTCTCAGCCCTATTTATAATCTATGTCTCAAATTCAGGAAACTAGATCTAAAGCAGTGGTGTCAAATTCCAAAAGAAATGGATCCCTGCTAGACACTTATTGACTTAGAAAGTCACACATTAACATTATCTCTATTGCACTGTATTTTTATTTCTTAAACATGTCTCAATTACATTTTAATCTGATTGGGCACCTACTTTACTTAGAATAAGTATTTATTGATAGGCCAAATATGAGGGGTTTTTTGTTTTTACTTGTCATACAAAGTTGAAAATATACCAGAACAATCTGATACATTAATTAGTGATGTGCTTACAATCTTGCTCTAAAAGTGAGATGTAATCAATAAGGTTATATGAGAAGAATTCATTTCTTACCACTTTGAAAATTCACTTCCTGTGTAGTAGACAGAGAGATCTTCTTTGTCTAACTAAATAAGAATCATTGTAAGTTCAACCAAAGAGAGAGCTTGGAGGGCTAGAGCAGGCAAAAGACATAGAACTCACCAGAGAAAGGCAGGGTCAGACTCCAAAGAAACAATTAGACAAAAAGGCAATTATATCAGAGTAGGTAGAGAACTAGCCTGGAAGCAAGGAAGACCTGCATTCAAGTCCAGCCTTTCACCCATTTTGACTTTTGACCCTAGGGGATATGTAGTCCACCCCCACTGGTATGGGAGGGCCCAATGTTCCAGTTCCATGTCCAGTCCCATTTCTGACACCAATTAATGTCAACTGGACCAAACCAGCCTCAAACTTGCGAATGGCTGTAGCCAAACAGAGCAGGTTACAGAGAGGAAAGTCAGAAATCAAACAGAAGTTTAATTCCAAAGTGAGGGAAATGGATTGCTAGCATGGTGAGGATCTAGATACATGTGCTGGGACCTAGACCCTAGTTGAAGGAAACCTGAGGCAGTATGAGGAGATTTCATTACTTACACCAATGGCTACACAGTGACCTCTGTCAATCAGGGGTAACAGCAACAATGAGACAAGTTTGAATCATAACAGGGTTTCATGACCGGAAAATGGGTACTTGTCCTGTGTTTGTCCGAGATCAGAGAAAACTTGGTGCTGGTCAAAGTAATACAGTAATTATGTGATTTTGCCAGAGGGTGATATCATCCAGAGGGTGTTCACAAATGATTGTTGTTATGCCAAGCTCAGGGCATGGCTTGCTTGCTGGGTGTTAGCTCAGGAAAACAGAGTGTCTCCTAATATCTTGACAAAGCCTAGGGGTGAAATCTCTAGGTCACATGGTATGGATATTTTAGTAATTTTATTTATATAATTCCATATTGCTTTCCAGAATGTACTAGTTCACAGCTCCACCAATCACACACTAGTGTGTCTATCTTCTCACAACTCTACCAATCACACACTAGTGTGTCTATCTTCTCACAACTCTACCAATCACACACTAGTGTGTCTATCTTCTCACAACTCTACCACAGATCTCTCCAGATCTCTGGATCTTTCTTCTCTTGCAAAACTGTGCTTTGTGGTGAACAACTTCAGTTTCCTCATCTGTAGAGTGCAGACAATAATTCTCGCACATCCTATGCCACTGGGCTATTGTGGGTAGTGATTTGTAAACCTTAAAGAACTATAAAAATATGGATAGTTTTTATTATTTTTTAAAGTGGGGTTAAGCAACTTGCTCAAGGTTACACGGCCAGTCATTTTTTTTTATGTGTGGTTGCTAATTTTCTGAGGCTGGAACCAATTCCAGGTCCTTCTGACTCTGGGGCCAGTGCTCTTACTCACTGTGCCACCTAGCCGCCCCATTTTTATTATTTTTAAAAATTTATTGGGCAAAAAGGCAATTATACCAGAGTGGGTAGAGAGCTAGCCTGAAAGCCAGGAAGACCTGCATTCAATTCCAGTCTTTCAACCATTTTGACTTTTGAACGTAGGCAAGTCACTTTATCTCTTAGTGCTCTAGTCATCTCTCCAAGACTTTAAGTTACAGAGAAGATGCTGGAGTTGGTGAGGGGGATTTCCTCACCTGGGAGCTCTCTATTTTAATAAAATTACAGACACATTCCCAACCCCTATTTGTTGAATAATTTCTCCAAAGTAAGCTAAGAACATTTGAAGTCATAATAATAGCTGATATATCTAGCTTTAAGATTTCCAGAGCACTTTATATACCTTATCACATTTGGAACTAATATCAAGAAAATATTATTGACTTATTTAACAGCTGAGGAAAATGAATGTAGTGAGGTTAAATGATTCATCTATAGCAACACAGATAACAAGTATAAGAAGTGACCATCAAGTCCATGTGTCCCCTAACTCTAAGTTCATTGCTTTTTCCACCATGCCACATTGGGAAAATATTCAATGATTCCATACCCATAAGCACTTTTCATGACTTCCAACCATTTCTCTTGCCTTAGCACTTCTAAAATATAAATGGAAAGACCTGGAAAAGTCCCTCAATGTGAGCTCTCCCATGTAAAAGTGTAGTAGGGTACAAAGTCAGGGGTTCTGAGTTCAATATCTAGCTACAATTCTTCCTAAATAGCATGAAAAGGAAAGAGAACCCTACGCTATTCAGTAGATTGTAATGTCCTTGAGGGCAAATCACTTCTCTGAGGTTCAATTTTCTCATCTGTCTAAGGTCAGGGGTCAGAGACTAGATCTGTGATTTTACTGATTTAGGAAACTCTCAGTATAAAAAACTCCCTTTACCAATACAAGTCTGGATCATCTGCAAATTATGGCCTTAGAGAGTTGTGTAGGTCACTGAGAAGTGAAGTAATTTGCTTGTGGTCACACACTTAGTATTTCCCAAAAGTGGGACCTGAATTCATGTCCTCCTGACTTTATGACCAGGTCTCTATTCGCTGTTTCTTTCTTGCTTTGTTAATTTCATAGAGTTTTAAGGAAAATGATAAAGAATAAACAACAACAAGAAGAAAACCCAAAAAGCCTGCTTGTAAATCTTAAAAATGGGAGTCATTATCAGCTGGTACTAGTCAAGTCTCAGCCTTTCTTCCCCTCACAGAACTCTGTACCCTATTGTCCCCCTCCGGTCCCCTCCAGGTCTATCCCCTCTGATCATCCTCTCTGGAACGGGATGTTTTGGGCTACCTGGCAACTCATATCCATTCATGACCTCTGATCTAATGAACTCTGTGGGAGTCATGCTTTCCTGGATCTTTTGTACAGAGAATGTTGTTGCTTGTCATGACTGCAAGAGCCTTGGGAAGGATGAGAGTCTGAAACAGACACTTTGGAAAATGTTCACAATTAGCCTGGATGAAGGCCTTGGGAGGCCTTTCTAATTTGCACCAATTTGGAAAAGATGATTACATTTAAAATTAAAAAATATATATTAACAGGTGCACTGCCATAAGGTGGGGAGGGAGGGAGGTGAGGAGATGGAGGAGAGGCCTTAAATAAACATTTGATCATCAGTTTTACATGTCAGGAAAATAATTATCTTCTTCCTTTAGGCAAGAGCATAGTGAGGATTCAAAAACCATCCAGAAGCTGGTTCCCCCTTCACGTTCCAAGCCAATTCTACACTGATGTCTAGCTGTCAAAACCTTCCCAAGAGCGGAGAAGTACAAAGCTAGGTCCTTTGTTGAGGTTTCCTACTTCTCTCTCTGAGGTTGGCCTGCCTCATTTATGTTTGAATCTTAAAATCCTCTGACTGGAGGGGACTGTGAAAGATTAACTCATGAAGTTGTCTGGCTTCATGTAGTCCCATTAATAAGCTCATAAATTACTCAGCAGCACTTGCTAAATGTCCACTATGTCTGTATACAGTATTCTGTATTAGGTAGGGAGATTTTAGAAGGAGAAGAAGAAGAAGAAGAAGAAGAAGAAGAAGAAGAAGAAGAAGAAGAAGAAGAAGAAGAAGAAGAAGAAAACGATGATGATGATGAGGGTGATGACGGACAAGGAAGAGGAGGAGGAAGATGAAGGATAAGATTCTGTGTGACTTTTGACAAGTTATTTAACTTCTCTAACCTTTGATTTCTGTTCTCTATAATGAGGGTCTTGGACTAGATAATTTATAAGGCCCCTTTCTACTAAAAAAATCCTATGACTATCACTGTGATTCCTGTCCTCAAGAACTTGCATTCTAAATAGAAGACAAGATATAAGATCTTCCTTCCTTCCTTCCTTCCTTCCTTCCTTCCTTCCTTCCTTCCTTCCTTCCTTCTCCTCAACACATAAGATTTTTTTTTAAAGAAAAGTCAATGGCATGCTTGCAAAAACCTACATAAATAAGTAAAAATTAAAATGGTACAAAATGAATGAATAAGAGCTATGAGAATCTTGGAGGCACAGAACAATCAAGGTTGGGTCAGATTAATCAGGGAAGGCTTCCCAACAGAGGCAAAATTTGAACAGGCTTGGTAGGGGGTAAGAAACATGCACAAGAAAACTTCTGGGTTTTTATCCCAACAATCCGTCATATAATTTCCTTTCCTCTGCTATTATTAGCTTGGCCTTGTGGCAAGGTACTGCATGATGTGAATTAGAGTTTAATAATTTAAACCCCTTTGCAAATTCACTGAATTGTAATGTTTCTCAGGGGTTCTGATCTATCACAAATGGTCAAATGGTAAGTTTGGGTTTTAGGAGCATAAAAGCAGGTTGAGAAGACATAGAGAAAAAGCAAGGGTGGCATTGCAAGTCATCAAAAAAGGGAGTCGTGTAGATAGGGAAAGGGAAAGCAGAGAAAGTACATGAAGGATCCCCCAAACAAATGCCTTGCTCCATAGTTTTGCTATGGGCAGCTAGGGAAAGAAGGACTATTAGATTTGGGAGCCTTGGGTTTCAGGGGCTAAATACATCAATTGCAATGGAAAACCACCTGGTATAGGTGCCAGAGCAGGTCAGACAAAAAGAAATCAGTGGGCAACTGTTGTTGGCAAGAGTTATCTCACAAGGGTGTATGCTAACAACCTGGCCCAGTCTGGTAAAGGACTGTTCTGCTAGGCTATTATTAAGCAGAAGGGAAGGATTAAGGAGAGAACAGCATGGGACTAATACCACAGGTGGGCTGAGGGTGGGGGGTGGGGAAGAGTTTGGAGCCAAACATGTCAACTGCTTAATCTGTATTTTTTTCTTCCCACACCTTCAGATTCCATTTATGTCCTCAGTACACTTGGACTCACACATGAATTGGGGGTGGGGGAAGAAGGGCATCTTGGCCTCAAGCCTGCCTGGGTACCTGCTGAGAGAGTTTTGCACTTGTCACTAGGCCCCAGCAGCACCCAGGGCTCCATTTTACATCCCCAATTAGCCTTCAGCTTCGGTTCATGGCATCTCTGGCTTCCTGAGTGCAGATGCTGATGGTGGATGCCTACTGGGTTCCAATCGTCCTCAAGCTGCATCTAGACTCTGTCAGGGGGAATTCTCTCAAGAAAATGATAGATAAGCTGGTTGTGAGTGGAAGCAGGTGGTTTCTTTTCTCTTCTGAAAATAGGTTGTTTTGTCTAGACAGGAGTTGGGTCAGTCAAAGCAAAGAAGATGGAGTACTTAATGGAAGAAACCTCAGGCATGTACTCATAGGGATACATAGAGCATGGGTAGGCCCTTCATTGGTGAATCCTCAGGGCTTTCAAATGCTCATACTGATTTGAACTGAGGAAGGGAATTTTTGAAACCTTAGACCATTGCTTTTGTCTGTCAGAGTTCAGAAGCTAAAGCATCTGGGATTGGAACAATCCCCCAGGCCCCCACCCCAACCATCATACACATACACAGGTTTTATTTGGAGGCAAGTTTTGAAATGATTGGTTAGTATACTTAGACATGTATGTATATATTTTGTTTTTGCCCAGACCTGTGATTCCATGGATGTAGGAAGCTCTCAGTGAGGAACTTCTTTCTACTAAGTCAGAACAGGAACTATTGGACAACATAGATCTGCCTGAGGCAATGGGAGAGTAATTGGCCCAGGATCATAAGCCATTATTGGTAAGCCACCATACTTAAACCTGGGTCTTCCTGACTCAAAAAGCTCTTTATTAATTATACTACACTTCTTCTGCCTACATTTCTGGGGGTGGCTAGGTGTCGAAGTGAGTAGAGCGTCGGCCCTGGAGTCAGAAGGACCTGAGTTCAGATCCGGCCTCAGACACTTAATGCACACACAAACAAAAAACCTAGCCCTGTGACCTTGGGCAAGTTACTTAACCCCAATTGCCCTCCAAAAAGCAAAAAACAAAAACAAAAACAAAAACATTTCTGTATACATATAGGGATAATTCTAATTGTTATAATGTATTCCTTGATATCTAGTCTAATTTTATCTTTTTGAAACTTCCACCCATATTTTCTAGTTTTTCCCTTCTAGAGCCAAGCAGAAGTTTTTATCTCTTTCGTTTCTTACTAGAATTATTTTTTCCAAGTCAAATATCCATAGTTTCTTCAACTGAATCAGATATAACACGAATTTCAATGAAATGACTATCCAAAATATATGTATATGGGTCATCCATATAACTGCATATTATTGTCTAGGCAACATGCTTTATTTTTCTTTTCTTCTTCTTCTTCTTCTTCTTCTTCTTCTTCTTCTTCTTCTTCTTCTTCTTCTTCTTCTTCTTCATTATTATTGTCTTTCTAGTATAGACGGTTGGTCCAATCTCTTCCACATTTGGGTTAATCTTATTGAATGGTATGTTGGAGCTCAAGGTAAAATGTCAACTGGAATATTTGGAGAACTTTGCTATCAAAAAGAAATCCTTTCTTTGGTTTATACCTTATGGTGGATATCTTTTACAGAAAAAAGTCTTAATGAGATTATGGTTTCTTGTTTCATACCTTGCCTCAACGAGTTAATATGGATCAATTTCTCCAGTTGTCTATCAATTGATATGCCATCTAGTTTAATAGACAAAGATTACAGGTTAAGTGGGTTGTCCAGTCATATCTGACTCTTCATGATGCCATTTTAGGTTTTCTGGGTAAAGATCCTAGGGTGGTTTGCCATTTCCTTCTCCATTTCATCTTACAGATGAGGAAACTGAGGCAAACAGTGACCTGCTCAGGGTCTCACAGCAAGTAAGTGAGGCTGAGTCTGAAGTCAGGTCTCCCTGACTTCAGGCCCATCACTCTATGCACTGTGCAACTGACCAACAATGTAACAGCAGTTAAATTCGTGTTCATAGATGGTCCAAGGACTGTGCAATTATTATGCCTCCTCTGGCTCCATTACTAATACTGTCACTGAAGACTTAGGGTCAGTCAGTCAACTCAAGCCACTCCCATTTGATAGAACCAGCCAGAGAGTGTGCTTAGCTGGTATTCTCCTTCAAGAATCCAAAGTCACCTCCATGTCACCATGAATTGAAGGAGCTACGTGATGGCACAGAAATGACCAAAGTGGAAAAGCTTCCTGTATATGCTCAGTGAGCAGATACATTTCATGACTTGAAGACCAGTGAAATCAAGTCAACAAGCAGTCATTCAATTCTTACTGTTTGCTGGGCCACATGCTAATTGGGGGAATGAAAACAGAAGCAAAAAGAAACACTTTCCACGTTCCCAAAGAACTTACATTCTCCTGGGGAAAGCAATACAAAAATGGAGCTGGAAAGTGCGGAGAGGTGGAGAACAAAGGGAGCCAGAGGTCTGCACGTGAGAGCCGTAGGAACCAAGTGTGGAGAATACAAAATAAGGAAATCAGGCGATTTTCCCTCGGACGTCTGCAAAGATTTCACACTCTTCGGCTTCCACGGGGCAGCTATGGGCCATCCGGGTGAGTTGTACCGGTAGAAAACCAAAGAGAGCTCTGCGTCCGACGAGGTGCGGGTCATTGCCACTGCCGCGGTCCTCCAATTTGTCCTGGGAGCTGCCCAGCCACCTGACGTGGCCTCAGAGGAGACTGACAGGGAGGTGAACCGGGGCTCCAAGGAGACTGCAGCCGAAGAAGACGATCCCAAGGGCCAGGAAGCATAGGAGTTAGAAGGGAAGACTCATCATTGCTTCCTCCTGCAGCCAAGAAGATGAAGACGGGAACTAAAGAGAGGAAAGAGAAAAAGCACAAAATAGATGAGGATGAAATCCAGAAGATGCGAGTCCTGGTTTCTTTTCTGAAGAAGAGTAAAAACATTATGAAATGGACCGTCGATCAGTATTCCCGAAGACCACTATTTTAAACGGCTGATCCAGTCATTACTGGCACCTCAGCATCTCAGAATGTCATTGCTGTCAGGTATCTCTAAAGTATTCGTCTGCAAGTGATAGTAGAAGCTTTGGATGTGTGTGAGAAACGGGGATTGCTGCCACCACTACAGCCAGAACACATGCAACAAAGACCAAAGACAAGGGGCAGATTCCTAAATCAAAGCACCAAAAATAAATCATCTTTCACTAGATCTAAGGGGAGCTGCCTAAGCTGTAATACTGAAAATCCTAAGGACACCGTGATCAAAAAATCTGCCCCCAAATCTTGAAGATCAAAGTTACCTGGTAGAGAAGAAGCCACTTTCAGATTTGCCTCCTATCAATGTAGGACCATTTAGTTCAGCGACCTATGTAAGAGTTATTTCTTATATGCCTGACTGAAAAGGGGAAGTGTCCTTATATATAGATCCCTTGTACAAAGCATACAAGAGTGCTGCTTTCAAATAAGTAAAACTCTGCTAAGGATCACGTTTCTTGATGAGTTTCAAGAGTACCTTATTTTGCAGGTTTCACACGGGAACTCTCAGCTGTTACAGTCAGGGTTTCATATCTGATTTGAAATTGGTTACAATCCAGGAATTTGTAACTTGTAAAATTTGACAGTTCAGTTTACAATGTTTGCAAATGGTGAAATTACAGAATACTTTTTGTTCCCTAGAACTAAACATTATCATCTTATTTTTCATATATGATCATTAGACTACTTTCTAACCTGGAAAAGAAAAAGAAAATAGCTACCAATGAAACAATGTGACCAAATGTGTATGTGTGTGTGTGTGTGTGTGTGTGTGTGTGTGTGTATGTGTTTGTGTGTGTGTGTGTGTGTTTGTGTGTGTGTGTCTTTCTCCCCTATGTAACCATGAGCAAATCACTTTGCCTCTCTGGGTTTTATTTTGTTTATCTGTAAAATGAGGAAGTTGGGGCTAACTTTGAAAGGGGTCCCCTTTCATCTCTAAATGTATGTTCTTTTTGTCTGTCTCTATCCCTGTTTCTGTCTCTAGCTTTACTATGTACTGAGAAGTGTACTAAGCTTTAAGATACAAAGGAAGAAGAAAAAAAAAAAAGAACAGTTCTCTCCAGAAACTTATATTCTATCAGGAGATACAGCATTCTCATACATATAGAATACATATAAGGTGAATATAAAGTAGTTAAATATAGTTAGGACTTGTGTCCAAAATGGATGTATGAAAGGGAATTAAACTGCTTTGCTCTGTCATATCTACACCAACAAAACTCTGAACTGTTCACCGGACCAAATAACAATAAAAAATACACTAAGAAACTACAGCAAAGAACTTTTTTTTTTCCACATCAGAACTGCCTAAGAGGTTAGCCTGGAGAATAAGGATACTAGGAAATCTAGTACCAGCAAAAGCTGGCTTCCCTATTCAACCAAAGTTGCCCAGGTACATGTGTAGCCTGTAAAACAGGTGTTCAGGGGCAAGAAAAGGAGAAGGCTCCACCAGGGGGGTAGTCAGAAAGTCCCAAAGTGGATCCCTATCCCTTAAAAACCCCCAGGGAGAAGAAATAGGTAGTAAGCAGTGTCATTGTAGGAATCAGCTACATGCTTAAGGGCTCTAAGATATCTAATACTCTGTCCTGGGATAACAGAGGGCCCTGAAAAACCAGGGCTCTGAACCTCAAAAATTTCTAACCCTGAGAGGTAGAGGTCAGCATAAGAACCCAGATGGTCCAGGGTAAGATGGAGCAGGAATGGATAGCCATCCAGTAACTCAATATGGGCTATAGCCTGGCTCTGGCGTAAAGGCCCGAGTTAGAAACTAAAGCTAGAAAGACAAGCAAATCAAAGAAATCATAAAAAAAAAAAAACCTTTTGCAAATCTAGAGAGTCCTCCCAAAAAAGGAATAAATGGTTGGTTGTTGTCCTTCACTTTTGAAAAGGACCAAAATGATGTCACTATATTAGAGTGTAACTGTAAATAGAGACTAAATGGAAAAATAAATAATTTTTCACAAGGATACATGAATATATAGAAGAAACAAAATGAAATGTTTTCAAATGTGAAAAGTAGCTTAGAAGAGGAAATGATAGATCTTTCTCAAGAATTAGAATTTCTGAAAACTAGACTAGACAAAATTGACATCCATTAGATAGCAAGAAATATTGAAACAGAAAAAGGTTGGAAAAAATATAAGAAAATGTAAAATATTTAATGTGAAAACAACTTATCTGGAAAACAAGTCAAGGAGAGATAATTTAAGAATCATCAGACTACTTGAAAACCATGACTTAAAAACAAAATAAAAACCTGGATACTATATTTCAAGAAAGCTGCTCAGATCTATTTATTGAAACCAGAGGACAAAGTAAAGATAAAAAGTAGCCACTGATCACATCCTTAAATGTATCCCCCAAAAGAAAAGTGCCAGGAATGTCATAGCCAAAGTAAAGAGCTTCTTATCAATGTAAAAATATTGCAGGCATCCAGAAAGAAGTAGTTTAAGTACCAAAACACCACAGTCAGGATCACCCAAGACCTGGCAGCTTCTATAAATGAGATATTTTGGAATACAATATTCCAAAAGGCAAGAGAGATAGGCTTACAACCAAGAATAATTTTCTCTGCAAAGCAAAATACAATCCTGTAGGGGAAAAATATGAATAAACTCACAATCTCTCTGGGCCTTAGTTTCCTTCACCTGTAATATATGAGGGTTGAACTAGAAGGCAATATGATATACAGTGGAACTAACACTGGATTTGATTTGGTGTCTTCATATGTAAAGGGAGTGATTGGATGACATCATTTCACAGGTCACTTCCCACTCTAAATTTGATCCCAAGTTCAGTGGCTGGCAGAACTTGAATAAAGAAGATCCCAGTGGATGAGCATCCCTGTTGTCCTTGAATGATGTTCTTTTGGGGAAGACTCATACAACCCTGCTCTACTGGATTCTCCATATGGTTCAAGTGTTTAGTCAACTGTGTTTGAACATGTCCTAAGTGAGTGTGCTGAATAAATATCTACTGAACACCTTGCTAAAACTTTGGCTTCAAAATACAGCTTAGAGTTGTGATGTTTGCAAGAAAAATATGTAAGTTTTTTTTTTTTTTCAGAAAGTTACATCCAAGAGACCTTATAAAAGTTGCTAGGGAGTTGCTAAGGGAGATTGTATTTAAATTGTCAATAATTCCTAACCAGAAGCCACCACTAGGAATACCTGATAGGAAAGAAAAGTTTCCAAGAGCAGAATGGAGACCTAACTTCTGACATGGAAAAAAAAATTAGTCATGGAGTTTTTCACTATATTAGTGGCATCATTTGCCTACATGATTGTAAACCTTTCTTCTCTGCTTATGTCAGAGAATAGGATGCAATGGATCTTCCAGAAAGTCATATGAGCATTGACTGATAAACGACTTCTCATTCTATAGCACTTTAAGATTTGCTAAGTGTTTTCCTCACAACAATTTGGTAAGGCGTATATAAGTATTTGCATCCCCATTTTACAGAGAGGGAAACTGAGAATCTGGGAAATGAAGTGACTACCTCATAATCACACAATCATTAATCAGGTGAGATTTAAACCCCATTTGCTTGATATCAAGTCAAGTGCTTTATCACTATACCACACTGCCCTCAAAAACACAGGAATAATTGCAATGAATTCAGGGCAGGCTTATACATAATTGATGAGAGGGTGCAGAGTGGGGAGGAATGATTGGTACCTGGTAGTGTTAAAAACAACCCAAAATGCTATTTATTATATGGGATGGCTTTCTGGGAGGGTAAAGGAGAGGAATACTGGAAAAAAGGATGGCGTAAAAAAAACCAAAGATCAATAAAACTTTATTTAAAAACAAAAGAACACTGGTCTTAGAGTAGGAGATCTGGGTTTGAGGATTTACTCCAGCCCTGTCTGTGTAACTTACTATTCTTATTAGGCTGCCTGGTGCACAGTAAATAATAAACGCTTCTTTAGTGAACTAATGCCTTATCTTGCAAGTAAGGGTAATAATATTTAAATTATCTAATCTCATCGGGTGGTTTTAAGAGAAAACAGGTTTTATGAACCTGGTATATAATTTCATAAAACTATATAAATTTGACTTATTATTGTTGTAATTATTACCATTTTATGTTAATCAAGACTTTAGTCCACTTGGTCTACACAGAATTCCTTTAAGAAGGGGATAGACAATATTTCCTTTGATGAGTCAGAGATAGGTCCCCTAAAAACAAGAGACTGAATGAGATGACTCTTTGAAGGACTTGTTTGTCGTAGCAGGTGCTACAAGGTTGAAGGAACTGGAGATGTTAAACACAGGATAAGAGATGTTAAGACATTCCTGGCTGGCTTCAATATTTGAATGTGTATTGTGAAAAAAAGGGATTAGACTCATTGTACTTGGTTCTAGAGTGGAAACCCAGAATCATTGGGCAGATGTTGCAAAAAGGGAAATTTAGGCATTAGGCTTGATGTAAGGAAAAACTTCCTTAGAAGTTTTGGAGTTAAAGGTAAAACAGGTGTTTTGGGGAGATAGTGGGTATCTCCTCACTGGAGGTCTTCAAGTAAAAGATTTATGAGAAAGGTTGTAGAAGGGTTGTGGTCTGGTTATGGATTGCATTAGAAGGCTACTCAAATCCCTTTTTACACTGTGATACTATGATAGAACAATTCACGCCCTAGCAGAACCTGCAGCCTAATAAGAATAGTAAGTAAGGCTTATTTAAAGAAAAGCTTGGTGTTGATGAACTGCTAGAATTGTCTAAAACTAGCCTAATCATGCTACATCTTTAGGAGAAAAGTTAATGCAAGTTGTGACAGTAAGAAAAATCATCAGTGAGAGATTATTGTCATGCTAGTCTAGGGTTCCTAGTTTCTTCCTTTGTCTGTTTTCAATGTCTTTCACCTGGGAAAGGTAAGCAGGGGGATCATCCAGGGTATATTCTGAAGTAAGTTTAGTCTCTGTCTGGCTTTGGAAGCTTAGGAATTCAAACAAAGTGACTATTAAAGGGAAATCAGTCAATGATGGGAATCAGCAAACTATTGTTTGTTTGATACTCTGCAGAGAGATCATTTCTCTCTTCCTAAAGGCATTCCAACTTTATAGGTTGCAAGTTTTGACACCACTAAGTATTTTATGTTTCTGTGTTAGAGATAACATGCCAAGATGGGTAGGTGTGTTCAAGTCAATGCCATTGTTGTGGACATAAACAAAATTGCACCTTGCAGTTCTGCTTGTTATATTTCTAATATGGTTAACTTAATGTCACAAGTTCTAATAGTTGCATAGTCTGTGCCTTTTCATAGTCTAATTCTAAGGAGGATGACATACATGTGATAAGAAGCATATAAGACTTGATGGTTGAACTATTTGTAAATATCTACAAACAGGACCAAAATGCCTTGGACATCATTGGATTGCCCTTAGAATACTGACCTCTATTATCCAAAGAAGGACAATTCACAAATATATATCCAAGAGCTCCATGAGTGTTATACTTCAAATATTCCCAGTGTGAAACGGAAAGAGAAACCATAATGTAATTGAAATGCAAATTTAAAGATCTTCCCTTCCCCTAGGCCCTTTGTTAGGCTTAAGAGACTCTGAGAACCTTCCTTGATTTGAAAATATACTCTGCCCCATAATAGGCTGAATGTGGTCACATGGAGCTATGGCAGGAGGCTTGGTTTTCAGGAATGCCCACACCTTGATGCTGTGTGATTGGGCAGTGGTCAAGAGGGTGGTTACATTCTCTGACCCAGGAGAAGGCTATATAATCCCTGATATGAGGCTTTGCTTTGGGGTTCACTTTGAGAAGTGTTGTGTGATTTGACCAGATGAGACTCTGGGCAGCTGTTGACAGTCCCCTGGCTTTGAAAAACCAGATGTTGATGCTTCCCTCTCTGGTAACTGTGACTTGGTATGGATGTAATGGTTGGACAGTTTGGAAGCCCGTCTGCTTGATCTGTTTCTCTGTCTTGTAACTTCTGTCTGTATACTCTGAAGTTCTGGGTGCTGACCTTTTTCCCCTGAACTAGGTAAATGACATATGTTTGATTGATTAAAGTAAGCTTATTAACCCATTTTGAGTTGCTTTCCTTTAGAAAAGCAGATCTAACAACCCGTGTTGGCAGCCATCCTGGGGATGCTGGGGTGCTTGCTGCTATACATCGTAGGTAATCATGAAGAATCATGAAGAAGAAGCCTGTGTTATCTAGTAGAATGAAGTCTTTTTGAGGATAGATAATGTTGCATTTTTAAATATTTGTATTTCCAGAGCCTAGTAGTGTCTGGCATATAGACGGTGCTTAATAAATGTTTGTTGAGATGGACTCCATTGAAGTAACAAAAGAAAAATTATGTATGACATTGTTTCTACACTCAGTGTTCCCAGGGCAATCTCAGACACAAGCTCTGAGCACAGATTTTGAACCTTCTACCTTTGAAGTGACTTTGTTCTCTATGGCATCTCATTAGGGTGTAAGAAATTAGACAGCACAATGGAAAATGCCTCAGAGCCAGCAACAGGTAGAAGCAGCAGGGCTCATCAAACTACACATTCCTTATCAACCTATCAATTCTGCTTAAAAAAGAAGTGACATCTGGGGTTCAGCCAGGGTTGGGCAAGCCCTACCAAGTCTCTTTGGAGAAATTCGCCTTGTCTATTTTTCCTTTCAGTTCCCATAATACTGGAGGCCTCTAGCCTGTGAGCATTGTCTTATTTTTTTTATTCACCAAATAAAACTTCTAAAAGTCACCCAGCCACTGGCCAGGATTTGCACAGGTTTCATAATATCATAGGAAATCACAGTCATAAGGGACCATTTAATCCAACTCCTAATTTTACAGATTAAGAAACTGAGCCTCAAGGGTTTCAGTGACTTGTTTACAGAGGCACCAAGTGTCTGAGTTCGGATTTGAATGCAGGCCTTCTGATCCCAAGTTCAGGACTCTTCCTTTCTGAAAATTAAACAACAACAACAACAACAACAACTAAATTCTGGCACTAAATATAAACAAATGAGTCTAAAAAGGGGGGGGGGGAATACATCAGCATGTACATTCAAAGTAATAGCTACCCAGGCACCAAGAGAAAAAAAAAAATGCTTCTCATCCTATGAAATGCTTGACATCATATCACTTTGGTAAGCCTGAGCTAGTGTGAGTCACGGCACAACCATCCTATCAGTTCAGAACAAAAAAACTTCATGGGATTATTATGCTTCTAATCCAAAGAACTGGGTGTTTGGAATTCCACAGCCCCTTTGTGGCGTCACGTTAGCCAGGGGAGCTGCTCATGAAAAGAAAGTATTGTTGAATTGCGGATCTCTGCTCTGTTGGATTGAGAAAATGGCAGTTGGTGTTAAAAGACACTTCTTGACTGGAGAAAGGATTAGCAGATTAGGGGATGGCATGTAATGTGTGTGTTTTTTTTTTTAATGTAATGTAAAGGAACATTTCATACTGCTGGGGATTAATTAGAAGATTCATTGAAGAAAGACAGAGAAAAAGAAAACAAGAAAGAGGCAAAAAGAGAATGATAGAATAAGAGAGAAGTTTTAAAATGTATTTTTTGGAGAGACAATACCTGAATGAAAGCTTTAAGTGTTGAATAATTAAAAACTCCTCCATCCAGTAGGTGGTGCTATATTTTACCCCTTTTGATTTCTTTCTTCATCTACCATTAGAATTTCAACATCTTTTTCTCTTCTTCTCCTTCCCTATTTCCATCCTTCCCACCACTTCTATTTTTCCTCCCTTCCTCTCTCCCTCCCTTCCTTCCTTCCTTCCTTCCTTCCTTCCTTCCTTCCTTCCTTCCTTTTTCCCTCCCTTCCTCTGTGGCACACAATGGGTTTTGTTTGCTTTTTTACCTAATATCACATAGCAGCAATAAAAGCCAAAGAATTGTGCAGTTCTTTGTGAGCAACCCTTTGCACCCATCTCCACCTATTAACATCTTAAATTTCCTTCAAAGCCCAAATCAAATAGCATCTCCTTTATGGGGGCTTGCCTGATTCCCCAGCTGAAAGTGATCTCTCCTACCTTTGCTCTTGTGGAACTTTGGACTCCCCTTATACATTTGTAATATTTGAATTTTATATTTATCTGGATATAAATCTTATCTACATATGGATTATGTATAGATTATATTTCATATCTATATGTGTATATGTGTATGTAAATGTACACACATATACATATGCATATATACTATACACACATGCATATATACTATATAGTATATATGTGTGAATGTGTGTGAGGGTGGGGGTGTACTACATATATATGTATTTTATATATATATATAGTGTGTGTATACTACACATATGTATATGCATGTGTATGTGTATATATATATATATACACATATGTGTGTGTGTGTGTGTGTGTGTGTGTGTGTGTGTGTGTGTGTGTAGTACAGTTTCCTTGAGCCCAAGCAGGGACCATGTCTTATTTTTCTTCATTTCTCCTTCAGTGCCTAGCACAGTGCTTATGTGAACACGGGAGTGAAGTCTTACAAGAATTTCAGAATTTCATTGACCCATAGGTCAATTTGGTTTCCTTAACTCTTTTCCACATTTCCATTCAAATAAGGAGACTATATGTTGAGCAAGAAAATATTTTCCACTGTCTCCCATCCTGTTTTGGAGTGCCTGAATAAAGGAGGGGGTTCACATCATAGAATTTTAGATCTCATCTAACTCAACTACTCATTTTTGTTTGTTTGTTTGTTTTTTGTTGGTTTTTTTTTTTTTTTGAGGGCAATTGGGGTTAAGTAACTTGCCCAAGGTCACACGGCTAGGTTTTTGTTTGTGCGTTAAGTGTCTGAGGCCGGATCTGAACTCAGGTCCTTCTGACTCCAGGGCCGATGCTCTACTCACTGCTACACCTAGCTGCCCCCCGCAACTACTCATTTTAAAGGAAAGATTTAGAACCAGTACAAATGAAAGCTTTTTTTTTTTCTCCAGGTGTTAATCTTGCACAAAATCATTTAGGTCTGACTGGTTGGAATATTGAGATATCATCGTTAGGTGTTTAATAAGTCTTTTGGGATGGCTTGATTGACATAAATAAGCGGTTCCCAACATTTTTATGATGAGAACAGGATCCTTTTTTAAAAATACAAAGTTCCTAGGACTCCATGTGAGAGTTGCTTTAGTATTAGTATCTACTCATTGATATAATACACATGACAAAAAGCTACCTTGGATTCAGTAACTTTCAAATGAATTTTCATTTATTCATCAAAACAGCATATATATGCATTTGAAAATGCAAATGCTCACCCATCAGAGCTGGAAGACCAAGAGATAGAAGCCAAGGTGAATTGGAAAAAGGTGAAAAATAGCAGAAGTCATGTTATAAAGATAGCTGATAGAAGGGACATTGGCTTATTTATGGATTTACAAGCCCTCTGCAACTCCATAATTCCACAGAGATTCACTAGCCCACAGCTTGGGAACAAGCAACAACACTATTCTAAACCATACCCCTCACCTGCTTTCAGGCCCAGGTATTTACATATACAGGTAGAGAATAACTTAAAGTCGTAAAATTGTTTCATTTTTTCTTCATCCAGATAAATGGTTTCATTGGTAGAGGGTATTCTTAGAGATGAAAAATCCTCTGTCAATTCAGATTTATTGTTAACAGACCCCATCATACATAACAGTTTCAAGAGAGGTGAATTATCTTTATTATCTGATTTGTGGTTAATCAGTTCATCAAGAAGCACTGAGTACTTAGGCCAATCAGAAAATGGTTATTGGGCACATCTAGAGCAGCATTAACTTCCCATTCCTGCATAATCTTAGCATGTTTTCTCCCCCTCACTCTACTCCAGGCCCCTGAAAACAATGGGTTCAGAGACAGTGCAATATGTACAAATCCATGCCAGGCCTTGCCAAAGAAGTCACGGGCACCAGAATAATGAGAGAATTGCTTTGCATCCAGAAGTCTCCACATTCCTCATTTCTCCTTCTCCCAACATTTAAGTCACTATGCACTCAAGTGGACATGGGTGTGTGTGTGTGTGTGTGTGTGTGTGTGTGTGTGTGTGTGTGTGCTCCCATTCATCCCACACTCCAGATAAGAAGTTTCTAAAGTAGAAAAAAGCAAAGTTGTGAGGAGGGGAGTTTCTATTACCATTATAAAAGATGCTTCAAGTCTCTGAAAGATCTAATTTGAGGTTTTGTAGTCTAATTTTTGGCTGCCCAAGAATGAACCCCTAAAATATAACAGTGATCCTCTGGGACTATCAGTGCCCCTATAATATTACTTCACTTAACATCATGTTTTCATTTCAATTAATTGCATTAGGTGGGATATGACTGTACTATGACTGAGAATCTACAAAAGGAATACAACCTTACACTTCTTGTTTCATTCTACTTCCCCTTTCAGAATTCTATTCCAGGTTCTTCAGCCATCTCATATAATGTTACTGCAGAGAATAATGGTTGAATAAAAGGTTTCACATAATGGTTGAAATCCAAAGATATCTGATTAATGCCTTTTTCTTTTCTTTTTTTGCATTTCCTTTTTTGCACTTAATAGCATTTTGTTTTCTTTCTAATTACATGTAAAGATAGTTTTCAACATTCATTTTTGTAAGATTTTGAGTTCCAAATTTTTCTCACTCCCTCCCTTCCCTCCCTCTCTCCAAGACAGCAAGCAATCTGACATAAGTTATATGTATACAATTATGTTAAACATATTTCCACCTTACTCATGTTGTGAAAGAAGAATCAGAACAAAATGTAGAAACCACATGAAAGAAAAGACAAAAAAGTGAAAATAGTGTGCTTCTATCTTCTCTCAGACTCCATAGTTCTTTCTCTGGATAGCATTTTCCATTATGAGTCTTTTAGAATTTTCTTGGATCACTGTATTTCTGAGGAGAGCTAAGTCTACCATAGTTCATCACACAATGCTGTCATTACTGGATAAATTGTTCTCCTGGTTCTGCTCATTTCACTCAGCATCAGTTCATATAAGCTTTTCCAGGTTTTTCTGAAATTCACCTGCTCATCATTTCCCATAGCACAATAATATTCCATTACAATTCATATACCACAGCTTGTTTAGCCATTCCTCAGATGATGGGCATCCCCAGAATTTCCAATCCTTTGTCGCCACAAAAAGAGCTGCTATAAATATTTTCGTACATGTAGGTCATTTCCCCTTCTTTATCATCTCTTCAGGATACAGACCTAGTAGTGGTATTGCTGGATCAAAGGGTATGCAGTTTTATAGCCTTTTGAACATAGTTGAAAATGGGTTCTCAAGAATGGTTGGATCTATTCACCACTCTACCAACAATGCATCAGTGTTCCAATTTTCCCACATCTTCTACAACATTTATCATTTCCCTTTTCTGCCATATTAGCCTATCTGATAGATATGAGGTGGTACCTCAGAGTTGTTTTAATTTGCATTGATCTAATCAATATTAATTTAGATCATTTTTTCATATGACTACATATAGCTTTAATTTCTTCATCCGAAAACTGCCTATTCATATCCTTTGACCATTTGTCAATTTGGGAATGACTTGTATTATTACAAATTTGATTCAGTTTTCTATATATTTTAGAAATGAGGTCTTTATCAGAAACACTAATGCATGCATTTTTTCAACAAGTGACATTCTTTCCCCTGAGTCTATGATACACACAGAATCCAGGTTTAAGACAAGTTTATGAGCATCTGATTCCTAGTTGTAGAAAAGCCTGTTTCAGGTGGGAGCTGAACCAGATGGTGCAACATTAGCATGCTACCTGGGGCTCATAGAAGGTGGTTGATAAATACTTAGTGAATGACATTGATTGGAACCTTGGCTTTGCTACTTTTACCAATATGACTTTGATAGAATCTTTTTACTTTTGTGAGCTTCAGTTTCCTCATCTATCTATTTTTTAAAAGACGACAGACAGTAGGCTAAATAAACTCTAAGATCTTTCTGAGCTCTAAGAGCTTATTATCTTCTGACCTTTGTGTTCTCTTTCCATTCTGAACTTCTATGATTCTGTAGTTAAATCTTCTTGAGATAGCAAAAGATTTCCTAAAGAGAGCAGGGGAATCTAATGAAGGAAAGATGATCACCATCACAGTCATAAGTGAACTCAGATTTACCAGAGGACCATGAAAACCGACACAAGATACATAAATAGAAAACATTGTTCCTACTATTAGCTACTTCACTCCAGTCTAATACAAGCCTTTATCAAGCACCTGCTCGGAGTGAGAGATTCAAAATCAAAACAAAAACACAATCCCTGTCCTCAACTGGCTTGCTGTTTTAATGACAGATACAATGTACATCCAAGCAAAGAACAGTGTGTTTTGAAAATAATCACTGCTGGAAAAATGGTAATGACACAAGGATGAAAGTCAGAGATGTGTCTGTGAAGTGGCCATTCCTGATCCAAAACATCTATCATTTCCTTCTATGATTTCACTCCAACTAGGCAGGCTGATTTATAAGTGTACTCCCTGAGCCTCAATTAATTTCACTTAGGGCATTTTCAGAGTTGTACAATAAATGTTTAAATTAAGACATTTCTTTTCTCCTGAAATTGAATTGCATGTTAACTGGTTATTGGCTGTCGCTGGTGGTCCACACAATTACAGATAAGAGCATTGATCTGGCAGGAAAACAAATTGGCTCTTAAAAGAGGGCAGTTTGGGTTTGACAGCTTCAGATGATTAGGCATCTCTCTAATGGATACTGTATATCACCATCAGAGATGTGCAAGGCCTGCAAATTCCTGCTCTTGGCTACCCACTTCCACCCAGAATGGCTAGTTTTGTCTTTCTATTATCTTGGTCACAGAAGTATCTTATCCCACTCCCAAAACACTCTATCTACTCTACCTTCAGAAACACTCATTCAAGTCCCAGGGAATACCTTCAAAAATCTGCAGAGGTTCTGTCAAAACTCACAAAATTTAGAGTGAAAAGAGACAATGAACCTCATTTAGTTTAATTACTCCATTTTACAGATTAGGAAACTGAATCCAAGGGAAGGGAAATGACTAGCCCAGGGTCATAGATAGTCAGATTTGAGATTCAAATCCACGTCCTCTTTTTTATGCTAAATTCAGTTTTTTCCCTCCACCTTGCTCTTTTTTCACCATATACTGTCTCCTTCTCCTATGACCCTAAACTCAAGCATGATAAGCCACAAATTATAGCATCCAAATGGACAGCACCATTGAAAACAACACACTAAATACAGCTCCTCCACATACCAACCCCAACACACAAATTAACCTGGCAGGGAGCATCAGATAAAATGGTCTTCCAATCTTGATTCTGGTTCGGATGTTTACCCAGAGGATGACTTATTTATTTAAAATTCTTCTACTGTGGTCAGGTACCTTTGGAGAGAGTGACCAGGTCCCTTGCAAGTCTGATCTTCTCAATAATTTCATTTTTAGGACAGAAATATCAGCTTTCCACTCCCCATCCCCCCAAATCACTGTAAATTCTTGTGAATTAATGAAAGCTTGGAAAGTCATTGCTGATCAACTATCCTCCTCAAAGTAGGAGGCCTTTGGCTACTAGATCACAATATCAATCAAATCTCACAGCTGTTCCCTATGGGAGCTACATGTCAATGGGTTCCATTGCTTCAGCACCTTTGCCTGATGTGTCCAGTGTCAGACGATCTCAGTGTGATGTTTGCTGTTTCCCTGGTGAGTGATTAGCCCATCTTCTTTCCAAGCCTCAGGTCACACATTGAGATTCTCAGCTTTGTTCCAGCTCTGGATGTAGCAGAGGGAGGCTATTACCTTCTCAGGGTCAAGCTTTCAGGTCTGCTTCCATCCAAGAGATAATAAAAAAGCACTTGCAGTTGGATTTTATTCATCATTTATATAATCACCAAAATTACCGATGAAAACAGCCCATTATGTCATCCAGGCCCTTTCCTTGGCCAGCATGTGTATTTTTTGTCTTTTATAACATCCAGTAAAAGCCACCCACACAGGGTTAGATCATAGTCACCTCGTGGCCATTTGTGGCAAGTGCAATGTATTCCAAATGCACTGGGTTTCGGCCTGAATTCCCTAAGGAAGGAAGACTTAAACATGATTCATTCTATCTGTCTGGCCTTGCCCTGGCCCTTCTCATCTCATGCTTCCATGATGTCATATGTAGGCAGTACTGCCTGGACAGTGCAGCAAGATCATTGTAACTCTGTGCTATGATGGTATCAGCTGGGGCTGCTTTCATGACATTGATATTCGATGTTTATCCAGTCTGCTTTCTCTCCCTCCTCTGGGTTTGGCTATCAAAAGCCCAACTTCTTCATTTCTGTGGACTCCCAGTACAAAGCTATGTATTATTTGGTTCAAAGCAATTTGACAACTATCTGTTAAATATCTATTGTCCATGAAACACTCTGCTAGGGTCCTGAGAATATGGAGCTAAAAATAAAAATGTTCTTGACCTCAAGGAAATTATATTCTACTGAGGGATATAAATTCACCCATATATGTAAATAAAGGATAACTGGAGGAAAGATAAGAACTAACCAATGGAGAAGAGAGAATAAGAGGGAGGTTGTACCTGACCTGAAGAATTAAAAATAATATAATAATTAACATATACATACATTCATACATACATATATGCACATACCTCTACATACATACATATGCATATACACAGACATATATGTATATGTATATACATATATACATACACGTGTGTGCATATATCTATACATATACACACACATATGTGTGTATGTGTGTGTGTATATATATATGCTTTTTAAGTTTTATGAAGAACATTCCTCTTAATACTGTGAAGTAGGTAGTGAAATTACTATTCTCTCCATTTCTTGGATGGAGAAGCTGAAACTCAAGATTTTTAAACAACTTATTTACAATCACACAGATAATAAGTATCAGTCAGTGCTATGATTCAAACCTAGGAGCTCCAAGTCTTACTTTTATTCTATGTTACAATATTAACCTTATGTGTACTGGACAAGTCTTATGTCAGAAAGGGAAACCAAGCTTTCCTTCATCACTTAACACTGGCTTTTCTCCCTTTGGGAGATGTAACAGCCACAAAATTTTAGCAGCATTTTATATGGGCCTCTACATGCAACAAATAGAAACTGTTATTGATGTTCAGGTGAGGCAGTAAGCAATAAGCCAATGCCCTGTCCTTTTTCTAGATCATAAAACTGTTCATCATTTTTAGCCAAAAAGGAATGGGATTTGTAATTGAAAAATCATTTCAATTTTGAGAAACTATATAGAGACCAACGCAAAAGAGGGAATGAAACAAGATACTATACAATGAATAACAGGGTTTTGTTTGTTTGTGTTGTTTCACCATGGTGGTTAGAACATACTTTAGTTGTCCTGACAGGTAGGATGAGATGGCCACCATCTTATGGCCTGATGTGACTGGATAGGCAAGATAGCAGACAATTGGAAGGCCCTGTCAAAGAGGGACTGAGAGGGTATACTACAAGGAGAGAAGTTTTGGTGGTGAGCAAGAAAAAGAAGATAAATTTTTGCCTACAAAGTGGGCTCCAGTATAGGCATGAGCAGAGGTAATATTGATGAGCCAGCTCATGATACCAAGAAGATTCAGGGTTAAAGAGAGCTACAAATAGGCAGCCCAGATTGGAATAGGATTTCAGCACATCTGGAATGCATGATTTGAGCTGCTTATTTTACTGTATGATCCTGTGATCTTTCAACTGGTCACACTCTTTTTGAAAAGGAATATGGATGTGCTATAAGCTATGCACCCTGTTCCCTATATTCCAGAAAACTGTCTGGGTCGAATGCAAGTATACTATCAAGGTAAGGAAACTGCTGCCGATTACAACATACTTTAAAGCATGGTCATACTGCCTCAAAGGAGCAACTATTCCTGGCTTTCTCCTTTCTATAAGCCCTCCCAGGGCATGGAGAGCAAAGCATATGGGGATGCTGACCAATAGCAGGGCATGGCGAGTTTCCAGGACTGGACTTCTGCCTGTTAGCCCTTCCTGCCAGCTAGATAATCCCTTCCATTTCTTAGAATCAACTATGAGATATATTATTCAGTACTTATGCCCTTCTATGAGCCATAAGAAAGAGATTTGGAGTTAGAGTGTGACTCTCTGGAGTAAATCAGACTTAATGCAGCAATGCCTAATGACATACTGAATGATAATTATAGATGGAGATGAAGTCAGAGCTACACTGGAATGATCATGTCAAAAAACAGGTCAAAACACACATCTGATACCTCCTTGGTGGAATGGATGAAAAAAGGTTAAGAAACTGGCTGCGTCTTCTCACTGAGGCACCTCTACTAAAGTTCAGGGCAAGATTGACCATCAACTTGTCAGCTGTATGAGCAATTTTGAGAGTATCTCACAGCTTTGCTTGGGGGAGGCTTTAAGTGCCCCTAAGTGATCATCTAGAATAAGAACTGCAGGTTCTGTTGTAGGAACTGGGAACAAACAAGGATGGAACTCATGGTTAGAAAAGAAGAGGGGGAGGCCATTTGTTCATGGTCAAAGAGTGGAGCTTTTTAGTAGAATTCAGTAGTAATGATCAGTGTAGGCAATTATTCCGATGTTATAAGATAACATAGGGGCACTATGCTAGGGTGTGTCTGGTGTGTCCTTTCAGTCCACTGGATTGGGGTTAGTATACAATAGGCAATGAATAGGGACATGAGCTTAAGATGGAGTAATAGGAAAGTCCATGAAGTCAGAAGATCCCTTGAAGCAATAATCTAATTATTCCATAGTGAAGTGGGAGCGGGGAGAAGGAAGAAAATGAGCCTTTTTCTTTAAGATTATCAACCACTATGAATAAGGAATTAATTATGGCAACTAAATGACAGAAGTCATCTTTCTGAAAGGTTAGGATTATGGGATAAAAGGAGTTGGGCAAATCCTGCTAGTTCCTTTCCCTCTTCTTCCCTCTCCTTCCTTCCCCTTCTGTTCCCTTTTCTTTTCTTTCTTTTTTCAAGACTGATTTTCATATCTTACCCAGACTGGAAAATACAAGGGCCACCCATGGGCTCAATCCCCCTCCTATTGGCACAAGGCTTTGATTTTATCCATTTCTGACTTGTGCTAGTTAGCCTCCTCTTTAGGCAACCTCATACCCTTGGCTTACTATATTAATGCCAGACAGTACAGATTCCCAATGCGATTAGCCAACTGAAGTTTAGAATGAATCCATGAGTCCCAGAGGTCTGCCAGCCTTAGCTTCCCTGTCACTAAGGATGACAGGCATAAGCCACCATGCCTGGCTCCTGACAGTTTCCCAACCAGGTCCTTGGCCTGTACACACACTGGAGTATACACACACACTGACCAACAACACAATGGACTTGTGGCTACCAAAGATTCTAGGTAAGTAAGGACAAAGTCTTAGACACTAGGGCAGCTAGGTGGATAGGGCTCCAGGCGTAGAGTCAGGAAAACTCATCTTCCTGAGTTAAATCTGGCCTCTACTAGCTCTGTGACCCTGGACAAGTCACTTAACCCTGTTCAACTCAATTCCTTATCTGTAAAATGAGCTGGAGAAGAAAATGGCAAACCACTCTATTATCTTTGCCAAGAAAACCCCAAATGGGATCATGAAGGGTCAGACATGACTGAAAAAAAACTGAACAATTTGAACACTAACTTGCCTACTGCCCACTCATTGTGGTACAATTATAGTAAACCATCAGTCTGTTACTTGGGTGTATGTGAGCAGAAACCCATCATCTGCTACAGAATCTTGGTTAGAGGCAAAGGCAGAGTTGATCAGCAGGGTAGCCAGTAAAGTAGGGGAATATGGCTTCCTCTGCCAGTGTTACTAGAAACTTGAGAAAATGGAGATGGGCCTCGGTGGTGATGAAACCCTGGTGTGAAGGAGGACTTGTGAGAGTGGCCCTTCTCTGGAGCACCCCTCTCCCCCAGACTCTGCTTCTCTGGATACTATTTCTGCTAATTGACTTCTGGGAAGGTATTCGATTTTAAAGTGGAGCTGACTAAATAACAAGGACACCCAACTCTGACCCTGGTTTAATTTATGGGTGGACTGAAGATACTCAGACCTCTGCTGGCTGTTGCATAGTGTGCTCCTCTCCAGCAGAGTTGCTAGGCCTTAAAGACTATCTGTATAATTTACAAGTCATCGGACTCCTTGATGGCCTGCTTCTGTTCTCTATTGCATATTCCTCTACTTTGTACACTCTGTGTTCCAAAAAAAACTGAGATTGCTTGCTGTTCTCCTATTTCCATGCCTGAAATAAAATTCCTCATCCCCTGGGCTTTGTGGAATCCTTAGCTTCCTTCCAGACCCTGTCAAGTGTCATGAAGTCTATCTTGCTCCCCCTACTTGCTAGTGCCCATTTGTATTTATTTTTTGTGTATATATTTTTCCCTTGATTGAAATTTGTAAGTTCCATTGCGCCCTCAGAAAACCTCGTACTTTTGTTAACAAACTTTCTTTGATTCTTCCTCTAACATTCTTTCCAATTTGTGACTCCCAAAGAAACCTGGCTACCCTACCAGAAGACCCTCTATTTCTTGCCACCCTTTCCTGTACCAAGGCACATCTTCTTTCATACCTCCTGGTACCATGGACCAAGAAGAGATGTAGGCATATTTCTTGCTCCTCACTACCACTTCCAGGCCCTATTTCTGCTAGCATCACTTAGCAACTTCTCTTTCTTTGATAGACTCACTCTATTTATATCACTATATATAGATCCTGACTGTTGTGAACTACTCATCCCCACATAGCTCAGTAACTAGCTTGAGGTCTTTATTTCCTATTGCTTATCTTTGTACCTGAGGTCTTCAGTATACATTGATGTTCCATTTAACACTCCACCCTTGAAGTTTACCAATCTGCTCAATTCCATTATATCTTGGCCACACATGGGGATATCCATATCCTTGGCCTCACTATCACCCATAAATCACTTCTGATGAGATTTCTCAGCCTTCATCCTTCTGGACTTCTCTGTAACTTTAGATACTATTAACTACCTCATCCTTCTTGATTCTCTCTTTTCTCTTTCATGACACTATTCTCTCCTGATTCTTCTATCTGTTTGACTTTCTTCTCAGACTCTCTTGCCAGATTATCATATTCTATGAATGAGTGTGTCCCCAAGATTTCTTTTCTTTCCTATTCATACCCTCTCTCAGTGATCCCTTTAGTTCTCATGGGTTAAATTGTTATTTCTATACAGGTATCTACCAAAATCCACTCAAGAAATAAATAAAATTATAATAAAATTTAGTGGAATAAATATAAAGTCTTCAAAATATTAAATATTCAAATATCAAGGTTCAAAATATCAATTATACATTAGCCCTAAGATTTCTGGATCTTAATTCTGGACTCAAATCTTACTTCATCAGTAGCTTGCTGCACACTGGAGAAGATAGAAAGGTACAATGGAAAGAGTCAGTTAGTTTATGAATATATATTATGAGTATATATGACAATCACCATGCTGAGTGGTAGGGATACAAAGAAAGGCAAACAGTAGTAGTAGTCTCTGTCCTTAAAGAGCTCACATTCTAATGGGGGAGACTACATGTAAATAACCAGGTCACTTTTCTCTGGATCTAAGTTTCCTCATTTGTAAAATGACTCTAACTCTAAACCTATAAGCCTATAATTTTAACCTGGATAGTTTGTAGGCATCTCATATCCAACAGACCAAAACAGAAATAATTTTCTTCCCCAAAACCATATGTCTTCAAACCTCTCTATTTCTGTTGAGGATTCCACTATCCTTCCACTTACCTAGGTTTGTAATCTTAGAGTCATTCTTTATTTTTCCCTCTCCTTTAGTCTTCATAGCAAATCAATTGTTTAATCTTGCTGATTTTACTTTCATATTTCCCCTCCTCTCCATTCATATGGACACTACCCAAGTTCAGACTCTCATCACCTCTTTTCTCTACTATTGTAATAGCCTCTTAATTAAAATCCTGGTTTCAAGAATTTTCTTCTCTGTAAGTACCTATTATGTGCTGGGAACTGGCTAGACACTAGAAATACAAATACACAGAATGAAACTATCTATGCTTTGGGGTAGCTTGTGTCCTACTGGTAGAGACAAGTAAATAGATGGAATAATTATAAAAAAAAAATTAATATGATGTAGTTAGGTACAAAGTAGCTGGGGAACATTAGGAGTTGGGGAATCAAAAATGGCTTTATGTAGAAGGTATGCCCTGAGTTGAATCTTAAAGGAAGAGTGGGGGTTTTTGAGGCAGAGGTGAGCAGGATAGGCCTCTTCCAAAATAATTTTAAAGCACATGACCGACCACATTATTCTCCTGATCAAGGACTTCTAATGGCTCCCCTTTGATAAAGTACAAATTATTTTGTTTTCAATTTAAAGCATTTTATAGTCTGGCTCCAACTGTTTTTAATCTATTTCCCATTTCTTTCCTTCCTGCCATCTATATTCCAAACAAACTGATCTACTTCCTGTCCACTAAATTCAACATTCCATCTTCCACCTCCATATGTTTGCACCGGAGAAGTTAAGGAATTTGTTCAGGGCCATATGGCCGGTCTAGGACAGAGTATATGTCCACATGCCTGAAATGCATTCTCTCTTCACCTCTGCCACACAAAATCTGCCTCTTCCTTCAAGGTTTAATTCAGGCACTACCTACACTAAGCTTTTCGGGATACCCTTAAAAAGTTTTAATATTGTTTCCCTTTTCAAATTATCTTGTAATTACTTATCTGTGAAAATCCCTACCTACCAAGCAGAATGCAAACTCCTTGAGGTCACCTTATTTTTCTTTCTGCCTTTATGTCCCTAGTGCAAGGGACAGTGCTATGCATTGGTAGTGCTTCATAAATACTTTTTTTTCCTCTTTTTTTTTTTTTTTTTTTGCTTTTTTTCTTTTTGGAGGGCAATTGGAGTTAAGTAAATTGCCCAAGGTCACAGGGCTAGGTTTTTGTTTGTGTGTGCGTTAAGTGTCTGAGGCCGGATCCGAACTCTGGTCCTTCTGACTCCAGGGTTGATGCTCTCCTCACTTCGCCACCTAGCCGCCCCATAAATACTTATTTAGTTGAATTGAAATGAACTGCATTGAGCTGAATTGAAGTGAATTCAAAGACTTGCTCTCCCAACTCCATCTCTCTCCAAAGCTGCATTCTCAAATTGTAGCTAACAGAAAGGGCATGTGGGGCCATGTCTCTCTCTCTCAGAGCATAAGTTATTTATTAGTCCAGGAGATTGTTAGATGTTGTTATAGAATCCCCCATTCTTCTTGTAGAAAGGTAGGAAGAAGAATTCATAACTATCTTGACCACTGGGAAAAGATTGTGATCAACCAGAAATCCCTGTCACAGAAGAAGAAATTGCCAGTGCAGGAAGAGGGGGGTGGCTAGGAGGCATAGTGAATAGAGCACCAGCCCTGGAGCCAGGAGGATCTGAGTTCAAATACTGCTTCAGATACTTAACACTTACTAGCCATGTGACCTTGAGCAAGTCACTTAACCCTAATTGCCTCTCCAAAAAGCAAAAAAGAAAGGAAGGAAGGAAGGAAGGAAGGAAGGAAGGAAGGAAGGAAGGAAGAAATTGCCAGTGGGTAGGAGGCAAGATGGTGTCCAAGAGGCAATCCAAGAAATACCTGACATGAACCATCCAAGGATATTATAGTAAGTGGCACCAGCAGGGTAAATTGGGGGAAATGGGTTCCAGTCTGAAGCACTGAAATGTCAGTGAACAGGAATAATTAAAAAAAAACAATTTGAGGAACCAGAGAGATCTAGTCACTGGGAAAGAAAGAAGACCGTATAGAGAGACTTAGGGTTAAGTAATCCAAGACAGGAGCATAATGCTAGTGAGTCTAAAATGGATGAGCTTTGCTACTCATCTGACCAGCTGTGAGCCCCGCATTTTATGGACAATTCAATTGGTAAAATTTACTCAACTGCAAAATTAGATAATTTACTCTTTTATAAAATGAGGATAATAATACCATAACTTCCTACTTCACAGGATTGTGATAAAAATGCCTAATAAACTTTAAGATACTATTTGAATGGGCACTCTTGTTATTGTTGTTAACACCACTGAATCATGAAAGGGTATATAGACAGGGACAGAAAACCAGTCTCAAATCCAGGGAGAACTGACTTCAAGTTCCAACACTATGTGGCCCTGGAAAGTTATTTAACCTCTCAGTGTTCTAGGCTACTCTTTGAAGAGAAGGTGTCAACTTACATTGGTAAAGAGAGTTTCTTTATCTTGGAGTTCCCAATGGTAATGAAATCACTAATCTAGTCACCAACACTGTTACTATGGCTGGGTTGGCCCTGTGTGTCTTATAAGAGCCTGGGTCAGCAGCTACACGCACTACTCATACTGCTGGACTGGTCCATCAGGCTAACCTTCTTGAAGCAGACTAGGGGAATTCCCCTGGTGTCAGACCACTTAGAGTTCTTAAAGATGTAAGATCTTTATACTTCCCTCTTCTTCCAAACTGAAGAGGAACAACAACAAAAACCAAACCCACTTGAGTTCCCCTATTGGGAACTATTGACTGCTAGGCAAAAAGCCTTCTTGTTCCCAAGCTAGAATTCCACTCAACATCCTAGAGCAGGTGGGTTTTGTGGTGTTTTATGAAGAGACATTTAGAGTGAATTAACCAGAGAGTTTATCCAGGTGCAAGGGAGGACAGAGGTTTGAATGAGGGAGGTCAAGAGAGCTGGTGGGAGAGAAGCATGGCTGGAATGCAGAGAGTGGGAGAGGTGTGAGGAGGGCAAGGATGGAGTGATGAAGGTTTTCATGAAGTCACTGCTATGGCATGTCCTTCTAACTTAGGTCTTATTTATGTATCTCAAAGGATTTGTAGAGATTAGCAAGTCAATTTTAGCAGCTACATTATTCATTTTCTTTCCCATTAAGGTAGAATGGTCTAAGGCAGGGGACCTGAAAGTGGCGGTCAGGAAATCTGACTTGATCACCACATGACTTTAAATAAGTTACCTACTTTCTCTAGGTCTCCATTTTCTCATCTAGGGGGCATAGTGAATAGTGTATTGGACCTGGGATCAGGAAGAACTCAGTTAAAATCTGGCCTCTGACACTTACTAGTTGGGTGATCTCCAGGCAAGTCATTCACCTCTGCATGCCCCAGTTTCCTTATTTGTGAAATAGAGATAATAATAGCCTCCTTCTCACTGCTGTTGTGTGGATCAAATGAGATATCTGGGAAGTATTTAGCACAATGCCTAGAACGTAGTAGGTGCATAATAAATGCCTGTTTCCTTCCTTCACTACCCCCTTTTTTTTCCTTCCTCCTTCCCTCCTTGTTTCCTTCCTTCCTTCCTTTTTCCATCTTTCCCTTGTTCCTTCCTTACTTCCTCCCCCCTTTTTTCCTCTCTTCTTCCATTCTTCCATCTTTGCTTCCTCCCTTTCTTCCTATGTTATGAAAAGAAATGATACTCACCCTTTTATCTGCTTCAGAGGAATCAAGATGTTGAGAGCTAAAAGAAACCTTAGTGATCACCTCGTCCAACTTCATCTCCTACTTTACAGGCTTAGAGCTAACTGGGACCTCAGAGGCCATATATTCCACCTTTCACATTTTAGAAATGAGGAAGCTGAGAAGCAGAGATTTCAAATGTCTTGTCCTGGATCGTGCAGATCTGCACGTCTCTTGTTTGAAGGATGCAGTTAATACCAAAACACCCTGACTGTCTCAGAATAAAGGGACCATCCATTTCACTCTCCATTATTTAGTTCACAGATCATCTCCTTTACTCTCTAGCTGTCATTTGGAAATATTACTAGATGTTGTTCTTTTGATGCTCTTGTTCTGTCCTCAGTGATTCATTTATTTTTCCTTTGTCCGGGGCCCTTCATTTATTCTCATCAAACTATCTCCTCCAGCTTCTAAGTCATGGAATCACGAAGAGCTTAGGCTGCCAATAGCACATTTGGTCATTTAGTCAATAGTCAACAAGCAATAATTAGGTGCTTACTCTTTACCAAGCACTGGGAATACAGAGAAAATCACAGTCTCTACCCTCAAGGAATTCACATTCTTATGTAGGAGACAACATGTAAATAACTATGAACATAATATACTCAGTATAAATGGAAGGTAATTTTAGGGGGAAACTGTTAGCATTTAGAAGGACAAAAGGCAGGGTACAGATGGAAAATGGCCTTTTGCAGAAGGTGGAATTTGAGTTGAGACTTAAAGTAGGACAGTGAAGTGAGAAGGCAGAAGAGACAGGGGAGAATGTCCCATATAGGGACTTCCAGTAAAAGGACACAGAGTTGGAGTGCCATGTGTGAATAACAACTAAAAATAATAACAATAATAATAGCTAATGTTTATATAGCACTTCCTATGCACCATGTGCCAGACACTATACTAAGTGCTTTATGATTATTATTTCATTTGATCCTCACAATCCTGGGAGGTAGGTACTAGTATTATCCTCATTTTGGAACTGAGGAAACTGAAGCACAAAGGTTAAATGACTTGCCCAGGGTCACATAGCTAATAAGTATCCGAGGTGGGATTTGAAGTCAGGTCTTCCTGATTCCAAGTCTAACTCTCTACTCCTCTATCTACTGTGACAGCTAGTTGCCAGTGGTCAGGATAGCTAGACCATAGACAATGTGGAAAAAAGTTAAAAGACAGAGAAGGAGCATGTTGTGAAGGGTTTTAAATGTCAAATAAATGACTTTATATTTATCCTGAAATAGGGGACACCTACTGTTTATTGTTGACATGGTCATACTGTGTTTTAAGAAAGTCACTTTGGAAGCTGAATGGAGGATAGATTGGAGTGGAGAGAGACTTTTGGCAGGGACACAGACAAGAGGGTTATTGCAATTATCCAGATGTGAGGTGATGAGGACTTGCATTAGTGTACTGGTGGTGTGAGTAGAGAGAAGAGGATGAATACAAGAAATGCTTGTAAAGGTGGAAACAAGACAAGAGAATGAATATATAGAGTGAGTTCAAGACACACTAAGGTTTCCAGGTTAGGTGATTGGGAGGATGGTGGTGTCCTAGGCAGGAATGGGAAAACTGGAAAGAGAAAAGGGTTTGGGCAGGTAGAGATATGTTCTGCTTTGGATGTGTTGAATTTGAGATGCTCGTTAGAGATCTAGTTTGAGATGTCCAAAAGGCAGTTGGTGATGCAGGACTGAAGTTCAGGAGAAAGACTAGGACTGGATAGAAACATCTGGGACTCATCTGAAGAGATGAAGATTAAACTGATGGAAGCTGATGAGAAGAACAAGAGAAATAGTATAGAGGGAGCAGAGAAGAAGTCCCAGGATGGAGCTGTGAAGGACACACACAGTTAGTGGGTATCTTTGTTAGCTCTTTCTGTCTACATTCTTTCTAATATTCCCTGAAGTTAGTAGACATCCCCATACATCATATCCATTTATGATTCCTAGTTCTCCTGATGATTCACTATACAACTGAATGTCTTCCTTCATCCTTATTTTCCATAGCACTTAGTTCAATTTTATTGAGGGAAAAGTAAAAAAGTACTTGTGGCAGAAAGTCACAAGAATACCCTAGAATACCCAAGATGGCTGCTAGCACAGGTTCTTTGATCTGCTTTTCAAAAAGCAAGCAACTCAAAAGGGGTTAACAATCGTACTTTAATCAAAAATATTTCATTTACCTAGTTCAGGAGAGAAAGACAGCACCCTGAACTTCAGAGAATATACAAATAGAAATACAGACAGACAAAATTACAGAGAAAATAACAAAATTCAGCAGACCAACAGACAGAGCTTCTAGCTGTCTGACCATCATATACATACATAGTTAGTTACCAGAGAGAGAAGCACCAACATCTGGGTTTTCAAAGCCAGGGGCTCAACAGTTGCCCAGAGTCTCATCTTACCAAATCATACAACTCTTCCCATAAGTGAGCCCCAAAGCAAAACCTAACCTCAGAGGTATATATAGCCTTCTCCAGGGTTAGAGAACATCACAACCTTCATGACCCACTGCCTAATTACAAAGTAACAAAAGGTGGACATTCCTGAAAAAACAAACCTCCCCTATGCAAGCTTCTCTTGTTGTGCTCCAAGTGAAGTCCAAGGAAGGGGTAGGGAAGATCTTTGAATTCCATTTCCATTACAGTAATCAATCCTTTTACTATCCCATCTGAACTGAGATATGCAGCCCTGGGCACAATCATACCCTTGACCTCCATGCTCATGCTTAATCATACACCCCAGCCCTGATCACACTCTTGCTATTCATACCTCAACCCTGACCCCAATCTCGATCACTCTCCTACCACCTCAGACTGAACTATGCCTTATACCATTGACCATACCCTCACTGTTTCCACAACCAGCGCCAACCCTCACCCAAATCTCAACCCAACAAAAATTTCACAAATACCATATTTGACTGCTGCTTAAAGAAAGTCCCAAGGGAGATAAGTATAAGTAGTAAAAGAAAGAGGAAGAGATAACAAGGGAGAAGGAATGGAAAGGGAACAGGCATTTATAGAGCACCTATCATACGACAGGTACTTTAAAAAATTATTTCATTTGGTCCTCACAACCTGGTGTGATTAGGTGATTGGGAGGATGGTGGTGTCCTAGGCAGGAATAGGAAAACTGGAAAGAGAAAAGGGTTTGGGCAGGTAGAGATATGTTCTGTTTTGGATGTGTTGAACCTGGGGGATAGTACTATTATAATCTCCATTTGCAATTAAAGAAACTGAAGCAAACAGAAATTACGAGACCTGCCTATGGTCACATAGTTAATCTCTGAGTCAGATTTATACTCAAATCTTCCTGACTCCAGACCAGCAGTCAATCCACTATACTACCTGGCCACCTCTAGAATCTTCCTCTGGAAGGAGATAAAGGGAAGATAAAGATGCAAACAGAGGGCAGGAAAGAAAGAGGGAAGGGCATTCTGGAGAAAACTAGACCTGCTCAGTGTCAAAGAGAGAAATGAAAACCTCCATGGGCTGTGTTTCCTATCACACATCTTTGTTGATGTCTTTTCACTCCTTTTAAAATGAATGAAATTTGTTAGGAATGTAAAGTCCTGCACTTAGTTTTAAAATACCACCTGGGAGATACCAAAATTAATTTTTTATATAAAAAAAGATCTAGGATTTCAGATGGTCTTTAAATTTAATATGAACCAAATGCATATATTAATAGCCACAACCCCGCCCCCCCCCCCCCCACACACACACAACTAGAGGTGGTCAAGTAGTGTATTGGATAGAGTATTGAGCCTGGAGTCAGGAAGACTTGAGTACAAATCTGACTTCAAAGACTTACTCACTGTATGACCATGGATAAATAACTTACTTTCTGTTTGCCTCAGTATCCAGATAAGGGAGGTAATAATTCCAATGAACTCACGTTTTAAAAAATAGTGATTAAAGAGATATTAATAGAGATGATAAATGATGATTAAAAAGAGACTGGGAAATGGCTGAACAAATTGTAGCACACATTTGTATTGAAATATGACTGTGCTGTAAAAAAAAATGGTAAAAATGATGAATACAGAGAAGTACAGGAAGAATTACATAAACTGATGTAAAGTAAAACCAGGAAAGCTAAGAAGACAGTATACACAGTGACTACAACAATGTAAATGAAAAGACCAACTACCACAAAACAGCCAAAAATTCATGTTGCAAAATTACAAAGAGCAAACATGGTCCAAAAGAAGTGGTCTTTTCCAGAGGTGGTGTGTGTAGAATATAACATACATTTTCAGGGTCTTTTTTTCCTATGAAATTATATTTTTGCTAATTTTTTTTGCTTATTTCTAATTTTTATTTTATTTAAATTTTATTATTGTTATTGTTATTTTGCTGTACAGGATCACTCTCAGAGAGGGGGAGGGAGGATTCAGGGGGAAATTTAGGTGATGTAAAAACAAAATAAAAAATAAAATTTTATTTTAAAAATTCTTTATTGATGCCTTTTCTTTATACTGTCCTAAAATATAAAACCTTCTCAAAGCACTCCTGCTTCCATTACAAGAATCTTTCACTGTAACAAAAAAGTCTAAGTAGAACCAAACCAACCCATAAAACTGACTCTACCTAACAACATACTCATCCTAAACCTCTAGTCTACTCCCTCCACAATGAGAGGAAGGATTCATGTTTCATCATCCTCTGAGTTCAAGATGGGTCATCGTATTAATCTGAATCCTGTTGTCTTCAGTTGTTATTTTCCTTCACGTTACTGTGGTCGTTTTGTCTACTGGTGTCTTGGTACAACTTACTTTATTCTGTATTAGATCAAACAAATCTTCCTAAATTCCCCCATGAGCTCCAGTGAGATAACCTATGTAAATATGCCTTGCACACCTTGAAGTGCTATATAAGTGTTAGTTATTGTTATTGTTACTCTTCACTGGTTAAACATCTGAAGCATTATATTCACTGTTAAAACCCCCATTTTGAGTGAAACTGATGCCCTGGAACATAACCTATAAGAGGACAATCAGGATGAATAGACAACTTGAAAGAATATTAAAGGAGGATTAGCTGAAGGTACTGGGGATCTTTAACCTGTAGAAGTGAAGACTTGTAGGAACATAACAACTGTCTTCAAACATTTAAAGTGTTGTTCTGTTGAAGAGGAAGTAGACTTCATCTGTGACTACAGAGAGTAGAATTAGGACTAATAGGTGGAAATTACGTAATAACCGATTTTGACTCAGTGGAAGGAAGAACTTTCTAATAATTAGATCCATATGGAAGTGGAAGGAGCATTCTCATGAATCAGTGCCCTGTCACTGCAAGTACTCAAGAAACCCTGGATCACCATTTGTGGGGGGTGCTGCAGAGGATGTTTCAGTGTAAAAAAGAGAGGAAAAAGTAACCCCTAAGGTGCTTTCCAAAGCTGAGATCCTTTGGTTCTGTGGCAAGAAGAGGGACCCTACTCCCCTAGCTCTAAAATCACCAGTTTCAATCTAGATTATTTTTGTAACCTGCCAGTGGTCTAGTGAGGAGACTGTAGTACATATCTCTTGGAAGGTGCTGTGAGCTTCCAGGGGCAGTGGGGTTTCTGGAGCTTTTGTTGATAGATGCTTACTGATATCATTTGAATGTAATGAAATCTGTGTACATCATAAAAATACACGGATTCTCAGAGCTGGAGAGACCTCCAAAGTCACCTAGTTCAATGGTAAACTAAAGTAGGGACTCTGTCTAGAAGATCCAGAATTCATTCCCATCAGAGGCAGCTCATTCCACTCATGGACAGCTTTGTTAGGAAGTTTTTTCTTATACAAAAATCCCAATTTCTCTGCAATTTTAGCTCCTTGCTCCTTATTTGGAACACTAGTCAAAGTCAGCAAGCATTTACTAAGCACCTATCATGTGTTATCACAGGCTAAGCACCTATATTGTGCTAAGGGCTGAGAAGTGGCTCAGGCAAAAGTAAAGCTGTCAGAAAGTTTTCTTCTAACCTGCCTGCCGCATAATTGTTCTTAAAATACTTGAAGTCTGCTATTACGCTCCCCCTCTGAGTTTCCTGTTTTCTAAACTCTTCTAGTTCTTTCAAGCAATCCATGCATTACATCGGCTCCCCTCACCATCCTGGTCACTTTCCACTGGACACTTTCCAGTCTATAAATATTCTTTCTAAAACAGAGCATCCAGAAGTGAGCAGAATAACTCAGGTGAGAAAAGAAGGACCTGGAAGCCAACACATACACTGGCTACAAAATAACCAACAAAACAATCAAAACTAGATTTCTAAAATTAAAATGATCAGACTGACCCCAAAGAAGAGTCATGAAGAAGAATCTCTTCTCTTTGCTTTACAGAGATGGTTGTCTAGGGGTGTGGAACTCTGCATGTTGTATCAGAATGTAGTTTTAATATGCTGGTTCTTTTTGCTAAGCTGCTTTCCCTTCCTTTTTTCTTTGTTAAAAGAGTTAGCTTCTGGGAGGGGAAAGGGGGGAATATATTGGGAAATGTAGGTTATCAATTAAAATGTATTTTAAAATCAATAAAAAATGTATTTTGAAAAATCAATATCCCAGATGCGATCTGACCAGGGCAGAGTGCAGGAGGTCCATGACCTCCCTTTTTCTGGACACTATGCTTCTATAAATGTCACCCAAGAATACATTAGCTTTTCAGGTTGTCATGCCACAGTTTTGACTCACGTTAAGCCTGTGGTCCGCTAAGATGGCAAAGTCTCTTTACACATCCTTATCAAGCTGTATCTTCATCTTTTACTTATGCAACTCATTACTATTAAAGTTTATCTTATTCAATTTGGTTATTTTTTTCTAGCTTTTTGCAATATTTTCGGGTCTCAATTCTGACATCCAACATGATAGATATATTTTGCAGCTTTGTCATCTATATGTATGATGATGATGAATATAACATCTGTGCTTTCATCGAAGTAGCTAATAAAAATGATGATAAGAACAGACCCCTGTGATGCTACAATAAAGACCTCTTTCCAGCTTGAAATTTGTCCATTAATTATCCTTCTTTGGGTTCAGTCATTAAGCCATTTGTAAATGAATAAAATTTGTTTATTTCTATTTTTATTTTATTTAAATTTAAGGAAATTGTTTTGTAACTGAGTTACAATAATTACAATAAAATATTATCACCATCTAGCTTATATCTCTCCATTTTTTCCCAAAAGGATAACATGAGAAACTTTATCAAAACCTTACTGAAATACAGGTATAAAACACACACGTGTTTTATATATGTGTGTGTATGTATATATGTATATAGATACATATGTGTGTATATATATATGTGTGTGTGTGTATGTGTGTGTGTGTGTGTATGGGCATTCTGATATTTGAGTCAGGTAATCATGTTCAAAAAAGAAAATGAGATTAGTTTGGCATGACTTGTTGTTGATGAACCTATACTAGCTATTAGGAATCACAGCTTCAACTTCTCAGTGCTCTTAAACCATCCTCAATGATAGTGCATTCTAAAATATTACCAGGAAAGAAGTCAAGTCCACTAACCTATAGCTGGAAAAATCCACCTACTTTATTTCTGAAGAACAGGAAAACACTTACCTTTTTCCAGAACTATGGAACCTCTCCTAATCTTCATTTCTTTTCGAAGATCAAGAAAATTGGCTCCATGATTATATCTATGAGTTCACTAGGATATAGTGTGTTTGGTTCTGCTTCCTTGATACCATTGCTTAGATAACAGCTAAACATTTTTGTCATCTCCTTACTTAACTTTGTTTTCTATTTCATATTAATACATTTCATTATATAATTCCTAGAATGAAGATTGTTGCTTTTGGTAGAGAAAACAGATGTGGGAAAAAAAAAAGTTGAGTAATTTTGCCTTCTCTTCACTATTTATTATCATTGTTCCATCTATCTTGAACATTAGTTCCCTTGTTCTTCCTCTTGATCCCAACATAGCTAGAAAGTTTTGTTATTTTTGTTGTTATTATTGGTATTCCATGGAAGACACAACTCATTCCAGGTTGTTTAAGGAATAGTTAGGGGGGGCAGAGCCAAGATGGTGGAGTAGAAACAGCTCATCCAAGCCACTCTGCCCCCAGTTTTCCTCCAAACTATGTAAAAGGGGACTCTGAACAACTTCTGGAGCCCCAGCACCCACAGAACGACACGGAGAAGCTAACCTCCTGCTGAGGACAACCCAGCAGCCCTGCAGGAAGGACCAGCGCAGCAGTCGGGGAGCCGAGCCAAGGTTTTAACCCCAGGGTGGCAGGGCCAGCAGCCAGATGGAGAGACCCCAGAACACCAGCAGCTGTGGCAATTCCAGAATTATCAACATAGACATGCCTAGGACAAAGTGAGAGGTTAGTGCCCTATGGACTTTGGGACCAGTATTTGAGGAATGCGTCAGCTTCCTCCCCTGGGGGCTAGAAGCCGCTGAGGAAAATATGGTCATTCAGTGGAATAGAGGACTTTGAAGCATTCTTGAGGAAAAAAACCAGAATGGAATAGAAAATTTGACATCCAGACACAAGAAGCAAGAGATGCCTAAGAAGGTAATCAGGGAAAAGAAATCAAAAGGAACTTATCAAAGTTGAACTACTTACATTCCTATATGGAAAAGCAATAACTGTGACTGATGAAATCTTTCTCACTATGAAAATGATGGAAGAAGGGCGTATGGTCATATGAATACATGTGTGAATGTGTGTGTATATGGTTACCGTTATATATGGATAGAGGGCATAGGTTGAATTTGTTGGGAAGGGAGGATACTCAAGGGGTGAAATTATGAGGTGAGAGAGGAAAGTGGCAAGAGGAGATGGGAAGAGACAGGGTGCGGTAAACTATCTCATGTAGAAGAAGCAAGGGGAAGTGGTTGCAAGGGAGGGGGAGAATAGGAAGGCAAAAAGGCAAAACCACATTCTCATTGAATTTGGTTCAGGGAGAGAATGACATACATACTAAATGAGATATCTCAACCTACAGCAGAATAGGGGGAAGGAGGAAGAGAGGAGGGATGATTGATGGGAGGGCATCCTTGGGGGGAGGGGAGGTTAGAAGTACCCACTATAGAAGAGGGACAGGATCATGTAGGGAATGGACGAGGTGGGGGGTGGGATGAGTGGGAGGGAATTATAAGCAGCCTTGTACAATATATCTACTATTATAATGTTGTGCATAGCTAGACATGTACAACATATACTGAATTACTTATCTCCCCAGAGGGAATGGGTGACAAGGGAGGAAGGAAATGGATCTGAAATTTGAGGTCTTAAGATTAAATGTTTCAAATATATATAAATACTATTATTAATACTCTTTTGCTTATAATTGGGAGATAAGATGTGCAGGCATTGGGACACAAAGATTCACCTTCCTCTAATGGAAAAGTCCAAGGGGGTATGGGAGAAGGTATGGGAGAGAGCAGATTGGAGGAAGAGATATCATGCGGGACTGATATTCTGGGAGGGTGGGTGGGGGAAAAACAGGGGGGGGAAATGATTGTAACTCAAAATCTGGCGGAAATGAATGATGTAAAACAGAAGTTAATAAAGCATTTAAAAAAAAAGGAATAGTTAGGAAACTTATTTGACAGGACCAGAGAATTTGTCAAAGAAAGGAATGGAAAATACCAAATGGCTGAAATGATAGGTTGAAACCAAAATGAGAGGAACTTGAAATTTGCATTAATATTAAATTCGTTTGGTAGGAAATAGGTAGTCACTGAAAGTTTTTGGAGCAGAGCAATCACAGTTCATTTAGGATGACTCAGTTACAAAACAATTTCCTTATCCTGGTTGGATAAGTTAGAAAGTGAGAAACTGACATAGGGAGACCAGTTGGGAAGCAAATTAAGAAAAAAAAAAGTACTCCAAGAATTAGCAAAGAGCAAGTTCCCAAGGGTTTTGAATGTAGTGCTGGAAGAAATTGGAAAAGAATGGAATAACTTTGGAGGACAAATCTTTGTGGGACTCACCCCAATAAGCCTAGGGTCATCGGGGAAGCATGGTTACCTTCTACAGGGGCTCTTAAAGGTGGATGAGGGAAGGGAAGATCCTCAGGGTTGCTGGCCAAAGGAGAAATATTTACATTCACTGTGAGCCAGGAGGGCCCAAAAATGGACTATTAAGTGGTGCTTGGGCAGGGACCTATTGTTGTCCAGACCATGAGATCAAGAGTGAATTGGGTTTAAGACTTGTTCTTTGAGAAAGAAATCTAGCCAAATAGACGGCCTGCAGACCACTTGCGATCTGCCAAAGGATTTCAGGCGGCTCTCACGTGACCCATGGCAACTAACCCTCATTAGTCTGTCTCGGCCCACAAGCCGTATGTTGTGCAGGCCTGCTATAGACAGTCTATACAAACAGAGCTAGCCCAAGCTTCTGGGACAGTTTTTAAGCTGGCGCTTGTGCTTCAGAGTTGAATCTGTTGTTTGGAGAGAGTTTTGGCTTCCTTCACATCTCAGCTAAAGTCCAACCTTCTGTTAAGAAGCTTTTCCCAGTCCTTTTTCATCTTTGTGCCTTTCCTCTCAGATGATCTCCAATTTACCCTGTTTATGTCTTGTTTGTACGTGGTTGTTTGCATATTGCCTACCTCACTGGACTGTGAGCTCCCGGAGAGGAGAGACTGCTTTTTGTCTTTTTTTAATTTCTAGGCACAGTGCTGGCATATAGTAGGCACTTAATAAACATTAGTTGACTGACTAGGTGAAATCGCCATATGCCATATGGCAGAGCAATAGAGTCCTGGGGAGACTAGTCACCTGAGTGGTTTCCTCTTGATGCCTATGCTTGAGCTACCATTTGCTATCTGTGCCTCTGAACAAAATGTCTTGTAGTATCCTGTTCTGTGAGTTAGTGGGAATATATGTTAAAGCACAATGTACAACAAAGGCTTAAGCAGTGCTAACCCTGTTTCACATGGTCCATGACAATTGCAACATTGACAATAGCTTCAGTTCCTTTCTGTATTCCTTCAAGCATGTTTATATCGGTAAGTATAGGACCCTGGAGGTCAGAGGTTGGAGGACCCTGAGACACTGGCTTCATAATTTCGATCTTAGGAGTAGTGGCTACTACTACTTTCACTACCAGTACCATCATGATTGCCATCACCACCAGCACTACTATTCCTACTCTTGTTGCTCTTCTTCCCTCTCCTCCTCTTCCTCCTCCTCCTCCTCCTCCTCCTCCTTCTTCTCCTCCTCTTCCTCCTCCTCCCACCACCACCACCACTACCACTACTACATCATTGCTACTATTTTTCTGTACTGCTCATCCACCTTTGGTGTCTACCTGGCACTCAACTCTCACCTGTGGCTCCAAGAAGACATAGCTACACCCCAGTAAACCACCTCAGAAGATGGGTTAAACCAGTCTAAAGGTAACCAATTGATCACAAACCTGTCAATAACTTGGCAGTGGTATCTGTCCCAAGCATGTGAAAATTTCCCCCAAATTATTCAGGAGGATGAGAATAATTTGTTCCAATGGCCATGAAGGGATTAAGGCAGCTGAGGAAGGCTCTGTGGAAGGCTTAGAGGTTGGTCAGACATTGAGATGACAAGGTTGTACACCACAACCTGAGCCATCACCACTCATCCTGATTTTTGTCTTGCCATTGGACTTCAATGACTCTGGAAGAGAGAGGCTGACAATTTTGTGCAACTCTGCCTCGATTAAATTCAGTCAAGACATCATCCTGTGATGCCATTGGTCCTCCTCAAAATTGAAGGACAAACTTCAACAACTACTACTACTATACAACTACTATTCTTCTTCTACTACTTCTACTACTATATTACTACAACTATTTCTATGACTGTGACTACTACTACTATTATTGTTACTTTATCACTGCTAGTATTTCTAATACTATTATCCCTACTACTATTAGTATTACATTATTACCACTACTACTATTTCTACTACTAATTCAAGGAAATATGAAAAGCAGTGTGGCTTAGTGGAAAGATCATTGAATTTGGAGTAAGGAGAGAGCTGGGTTTCAATTCTGATTTTGACAGTTACTTGCATTGTGACTTGGAGCAAGTATTTTAAGCTCTTTGAACCTCAGGGTTTTCTGTGAACATTTTAAAAAATAGGGATAATAATATTTGTATAATCTAATCACATAATGTCATAAGAAAAGTGCTTTGTATATCTTAAAGATCTATATAAATATGAATTATTTATTTTCATTATTATTATTGTTGTTATTTACATAGGCACTATCTCTATCCCAACCCCCTACAACAACCTCCACTCCCACAAATACATACTTTAGCGGAGGATTGTGCCCATTCCCCTAAAAAATCAGTTTTTAAATATTAACTGGTGATAATTTCTGTCTGCAATGAACCAGGCTGGTCTTTGGACAATATGTATATGCATGTGTATGTACGTCTGTATGTTTATGTGTATATATATTTATTTATGCACATGAATATGCATACACTATGCATGTATATATAAGTATATACTCACATGCTTATATGTACATGTGTGTGCATGTGTGCAAGCCCATGTGTACTATGCACATGTGTGCACGTATGTATGTGTGACTATATCTATGTCTATGTCTATATCTACATCTACATCTAGATTTGTATCTATATTTATATCTATACCTATATCTGTATATCTCACTGAAGTTCTTGTTGAAGCCTTTTCAACTTGGCAGTACCAGGAAGAGCTAGTAGAACCTCTGAAAATCCAGGATTGCCTCCAAGACACAATGGCACATTCTCACAGTCCCTTATTCACAGAAACACCACATGGTAGCTAAGGAGAGTATGAATACCATCACCACTCTCTCCCTCTCTCTCTCTCTCTCTCTCTCTCTCTCTCTCTCTCTCTCTTTCTCACACACACACACACACACACACATACACACACACACACACACACACACACACACACACATACTTTGCAGAGGCAAAAATGAAGCTCTGTAAGAGAGATGATTTGCTGAAGGTCTTGCAGCCATTAAGGGTCAAAGCAGGAATTTGAATGCAGGTCTTTCTCCTCTAATCTCCAACTTTCTCTGTTGAACTAAGTTATTGTCTGGGGGCTCTCTATAGTCTGGATCTCTGCCATATGGAAGTGGAGTTGAGCAAACAGGGATGTTTCCAGATGATTGCCATCTGGGTTCAAAAACGTGCTACTTTTTGGCTGGGCTGATTGCCAAGTCCCCTTACCATCATATCTGCAGGCCCATTAGAGGATGCGTGGTGTGGGTGGGAGTGGGAGCAGCTGCCCTTTTCATCTGGATGCAGACCTATTGGTGCACTGAACTAGTTGGCTCATGCCTTGAGCAGTTTGGCCAAAGGCTTGAAGAGTGTAGACATTGCCAGTCAAATGGATTTGGACCTACATTGATGCATGGTGAAGTCCACTGGAAAGCAGACCGCAGGAAGGTTAGGGTGAGAGTTTAGGGCATGGTGGAAGAGAATGGTGCCAGGCATGGGCAGAGGATGTAACAATCTGCCCAGGCCATGTGGCTGACAACCGCCTGACAGTTGTTTTGACTCTTCTATAACTGCACAAGCGGCGCATGCAGATGACTTTACATTTGATAGCAAAATGTGCGACAGCAACGTGCTAAGCAAATGCAAACAAAAATATGCTTGCCCCACGCTAAACAAATCCCTCCCACGTTGTGCATGTGATGGGAGTGAAGACTTGCAAGCTGAAAAGTCACCCTAAACATCTCAAGCCCTGGGTTCAGCATGAGCTCGACTTTCTTGGGATATGAACTACCCACTGAGAGTGAGCTAAGACCCTTTGGAAACTGTGTTGTTACCATTTGGCCACTAGGGTTCAATTTCCCAAATGTTATTTAACCAGAAGACAACTGAAATCACAGGAGGATGGTATATTCCATCAAGGAAACTGAGACTTACATGTAAATAATGTCAAGGGAGCTGTGAGGGGGTGGGGTTGGGAAGAGAGGTTATGACTTGCCCAGGGTCACACAATTTTACGGTAGGATTTGAATCCAAGTTTTCCTGACTACATGGCACTGTGGGTTAAATACTCTAAGCTGTCTAAGCAGTTACAGAGGGATGTTAGGACTTTTCAAAATGGAAGATCTGCAGGAAATGTTCAATGCTTCTTCCCCTCTCATAATTAATGAATAAAGACCATGATTCAGCAAGGTAGATAGCACAGGAACTTGCAGGCTCGAGGCCCTCTAGGTCCTCCTGGATAGCCCTTTGACTAGATACAAACCTCACAAAACAAATACCCTTAATAAATGGATTTGTTCTATAAAACTTGGACTCAGTCAAAAGGCTGCCCCTAAAGACCTAGAGGGCCACAGTAGCCTTGAGGTCACAGGTTCCCCACCTGAACATTTTGTTCAGGACTAGAATAAGGAAAATATTTGGGCAAAAAAGGGGCAAAAGAGTCAAGGATTTTCACTGTCTTTGGAAGACCCAAAGTAAAGCAGAGTGTATTGTTGCCTTGTTTTCTTTTTAATTAGTATTTAGTTATAACAGTAATTATCATTGGGAGGTTTTCTGCATGGATTGAAAAGGTAAGAGGTAGATAAATAGCTGACACTACTACAAGTCATGCTCCTTCCTCACCTCATAGATGCACTGTCCTTTGCCAAAGCTTCAACTCTTGACCTGCATTGACCTTGCCAAGAGGTCAGAGGAGAGGTCAGTCCTTCTGGCCCATTCACTCCATGGTCTCTGGTCTGACAAAGGGGTGCCAATTAGTGGCAATTGTGATAGGGGTTGGAGGGCAGCCCACTTCTGCCCCCCTACCCATTAGAGTGACACCATCCATCTTAGAAACCAGGCCATGAAAACCAGCTGTGACCATTCCCTACCCTGTTGGGCCAGAGATGAAAATGTCCATCATATATTCCAAGGTCTTGGGGTTCTCCAGGCTGTGCACCAGACCACTTCCACTGCAAGTATCAAAATCTCCTGTTGATAACTGTCTTCAGTCCAATATCTGCTTCACTTCAGAAACAATATAAATGCATACAAATATATATATAAACATTTATGTATATATGTGTTGTGTATATAAAATATGTATATATGTTTATATATAATCTATATTTGTATGAAATATGTACTTATGTGGAACATATTTATATGAAATATATGTATGTATAGGTGTATGTATATGTGTGCATATATATGTATATGTACATATATGAGTTATACACACATATATGTTTTTTATACACACACATACACACATTTGGGTGAGGGGTAAATGAATGTCAAATGGCTATGACTCTTCCCTCCTCACTTAGGTATACCACGCACTGAATTCATCAGTTTAATTATCTACTTGAAATCTAGCTTGATCAGGGCCTGATTGGGATTTCTAGTTAACCTGAACTCCAAAGAAACCATTACAAAAGTGGTGGCTCTGGATTCAGAACATGTAGGTTGGGAATCTCAAATCTGCTCTCTTTCTACATGTGACCTTAGGCAAGTCATTTCCTCAATGTCTTCCCCTGTAAGATAAGGGGATTGGATTAGAAGGTCTCTAGGGATCCTTTCAGCTCCACATTGATGTTTGCTAAATATTCATAGCTATTGTTTCCACAAAGAGACATGCTGATTATGAGTCATTAAAATTAGAGTCCATGTGTGTGTACACGTGTGTGTGTGTGTGTGTGTGTGTGTGTGTGTGTGTGTGTGTGTGTGGCAGGGGAGATAGAGAGAGAGAGATGGGGACAGAGAATGAGAGACAGAGAGAATACGAGAAGGAGAGATGTCTCAGGGAAAAAGGGGGAGCACTGGGAAACAAATATAATTGCATACTTTGCCTCAGCTGCTGGGAACTTTGACTGCTACTGTGCTCCATCAGGTATGTAATGAAAGACGAATGACAAGGAATCTTAACAGAAGCGGGGAGCTTGGGTGACTGTAGTTTTATGTTCGGGAGGGCCTGAGAGAGAAAAGCAGCATTGTATCTAGGATTAACAGAACTGCGGGATTTCATTAACGAAGGCTGGGCTTTTTAGCAAAACGAAGATAGTTAGGGCAGTAAAAGAGAACATGACTAGAATGTGGGCTGCTAATTGGAAATGTATATTATCTTCAGGCACAGTGTAGGGGGTGGAGGGGCGGGACTAGAACTGGGACCAAGGCAGAGGCGCACATTGTCAGGCTGAAAGGGGGAGAAAGGGCCTGCCACTGCCCCAGGTTGGGCCCTTCTTGACCATACAGTTAAAGGGGGCCTTCTTGCTGAGTCTGATGATATGAACAAGGAGGAGCCACCCAAACCCCTCATCTCCCCCACTCCTCTTTCACTCAATAGGCTTCTGTGGTGGGATCTTTAAGGAAGGCTTTGAAGTTGCTGGCTTAGAGATTACTTTTCTTATGTGACCTTGACCACCAGCCATGAGGTGGGGGTGGGGAGGAGAAGGGGAGAGATAGGGAGGAAGGGGAGGGGAAATGAGAGGAGAGAGAAGGAAAGGGAGGAGGAGGGGATAAGAGAGAGGAGGGGAGAGGAGAGAGGGAAAGGATGGAGAGGGGAGGGGAGGAGAGCAAAGGGGAGGGGAGGAGAGGGAAAGGGAAGGCCACCCCAAGACATTTCAGCAGCATTCCATGACTTTTCTGATCACTCTGCAAAGTTGAAATATGATTGCAGCCTCTGCGTCGAGGAGGAAAGAAACCATTTAAATGAAAAATTAGCTGCCTTAGCAGGTCAAGCACACAGTTACATTAATGTCGTGTAGAACAATAAATCAACTTCGATCTCCAATTGAAAAAATGCTAATTTAGCTCAGCGATTCACTGATTGTACTTTCCTCTGATAGAAATCTTTTCTTTTATTTAATGCAGGAGCCGTGATTTGACAGCCTCTTCTAATGGTGCTTGCAGACTCTCAGCATTTCAGTGGAATTCTGATCATGGTTTTAATATTCCATGCAGCTCTGCCCCCTCTGATTTCACGCTCACACATTAACAAGAGCTGACACTGGAGATTAGACGCAGACAGCTGGAATGCCAGGTCTTTGTTGCAGTATGGACATGAGCCAACGTCGTTCAACCACAGCCAAGAGGGACCTGGGAAAGTCTTCTTAAGGAGGAGGGGAAGGCGGGGTAGGGTTGGGGTGGGGGGGTGGAAGAGAGGAGGGGAAAGACAAGGTAGTTACTGAAGGGCGTAGGAAAGTAGATAATTGCAGAAAGCCCTTTCATCTCAGAAATCCAAATTGGAATCAATTCGGATTTATTAAGGGAGAGTTCATCATTATAGGGAAATCCCCAACTGGTTGCCATATTTTCCTGTAAATTCGACAAGCCCAAGTTGGATGAAACAAAACAGCTCCCATGCCGACCAGTCATTTGTCCAAGGAACAATGGGGATCATGGGCTTGAGGAAGATGTCTTACAGTGGGAAACACATTCTCCCTTTGGCAATAATAATAACAATAACTACAGAATAATGATGATGATGATAAATTTCACTTAGTTCCAGGTGAATACATGAGGAAATAAAACTGAATTTGTAAATTGATGGTGCTGGACTGACCTGTAAATAGCCCAGCTCCAAAAGAAGTTGCCTCACTGAACATTCTTGAGCCTAATAAATTATTTCCTGAGACCAGAGTCAAAGAAAGATCAGTTGTTTCATCCAAAAGCAAGAAGCACATTTGCTTCTACTAATGCCCAAACCAGAAAGGAAAAAGTGAGGGTGCTGTATCCCAGAGGGGCACAGGCACAACTTTCTTAGAAGGGAAATGATAGACGATCAAAGTTGCAAAGATGGCATATTAATACTATGTCAAAAAAAATTGTTTCTCCTCCCAGGGAGAAACCAATTGAGTAGAAATAACAAATGTCCTTCTTGCTAACTGTATCATTAATAATAATCGTACTTTGCATTTTTATAGGATCCCAGGATTCCAGAGCCCCCTATAAATATTCATGGAGCAAAGCTCTAGAAGGGAGGTAAACGCTTTTTGTTCCCATTGTCTAGATGGGGAGATTGAGGCCTACACCACTGCTTTGGCCTTCCAGAATCTAGGGAGGGAGGGAGGGAGTCCCAGAGTTAGATTCCAAAACAGGAGTCTGGGTTTCAGTGATTTTCTATGACTTTCAAAGGTTGCTCCTTCAAAATAAAACCTGTATGAGGGTGGGAGGTCGGAGAAGGTAAGTCCTCTTAGAATTGTTTTTGACTCATTGGCTTGTCCTGATGATTTCAGTGGGACAACTTCCACTGGAATTAATTTATTAAACAAGCATTTATTAAATCCTTACATGCAAAGTCTTGGGGTAGTCTTTGAACCATAGAATCATGGAAGATCAGAGCTTCAAGGGACCTTAGGGGTCATCTGGTCCAACACTTCCATTTTATAGAGAGGCCCAGAGGGGGAAGCCACTTGCATAACATCATAGAAATTGTGAGTAGCAAGGCTGGTACTTGAACCATTTATGATGAGTGGTGAATAATAAGGAGGTATGCCAGGCCACTGAAAAAGTAATTTGGTGCATTTTTTCATCAGTTATACAAGAATCTTATAGTGTTTTTTATTCAATTCAATAAACATTTACTAAAGTACCTACTATGTTCCAGACACTGCTAAACACTGGAGATACATAATTTGTCAAGTCTCACAACAATTCTGTGAGGTAGGTACTATACTTATTATTTGGATTTTATAGATGGGGAAACTGATGTTTAGAGAGGTGGAAATCCTTGTGAAGTGACACAGTTTGTAAGTGCTAGAGGTTATATTTGAACCCAGGTCTTCTTGATTACAAGTCCAAGACCTTAGCCATCATGTCATACTACCTCTCTTGTCTAAATGAGTGAAGAGCTTCAAAGTAGTTACCTTGGGAAGCTATTCACTTATTCCAATAGGGCTATAATTGTTCAAAACATTCCTGAAGCTTACCTTTCAAAATAGACTTTTGAATATTCTCAATGATGCAGCTTCTGTCTCTGTCATTTGCTTTCCCTATGACCTTAGGCAAATCACTTAAGCTCTTGTCCTGTTTCTTCATCTATAAAATGAGGAGACTGGACTAGATGGCTTCTGAGATCATTTCAGGTCTAGCTACATCATCTCCCCATTTCCCCAACAAATACAAATAAATAAGAAGCCACCTTCCCATGTATGTGACTGTAAGCTTAGCCCTGAGGGACATTTTGAAGGAGAAGCTCAGAAATATTTCATAAAATGGCAGCATTGTTAGTACAAGCCCATGGCCTTGGGACAATATTCACATATAAAATATCTTCTGTTTCTCTGATATGTGCATACTATAGAAACTCTTCCTGGAGTGACTTCGTGGTTTGGACACTTCTTCCACTGACAGAGGTTGCATTTCCCTTCATACTTTCCATCCCATATGACTCTAGGCCATGTTTCCTCCCCAGTTTCTCCTCTTCCTGTACCCCTTCCTCAGGATCCTCTCAAAGCATCATCGGGCTACTTATTTTCTTTCATTTCTCAGGAAGGAAAATGTACAACTCAAGTTTTCCATCTGTTACCTCTTATTTTCTCACTCTAGCACTGGCCCACCCCATTTTCTAGTTAATCCTCATCCTTCATATCACTGATGCCATTTAATTTCTTTGCAAATCCTCCTTGGTGACATACTGTAGTGTGCTAATAGTGTTCTAGTGTGCCTATAGTGTTCTCTGTCTTTCTAGGACCCTTTGTATTGAGATCATTGGTACATAGTAGGCGTTTAAGAAATGTTTACTCTGTATCATAGCTATAGAGTGTCACTAGGAAAATATTTACATAGACGAGTTGGATTTTTGTAGAGGCAAACAGAGAATAGCCATGAACACTACAATCAAAAAAAAGGCTTAAAAAATTATCTATACTGAGATAAGAAGATCAAAGGAGACTCAAAATATTTGAGTTGATAAAAAATGATGAAGAGAAGGTAGAACTACTCAATTTTTATTTTACTTCTATTTTATCTATCATTCATATTACTCTTTGTATTGGGAATGATAGGAAAAATAATTAAAAGGGAGGAGAAGTAATGTCAAAAAATAACTGCTCTGTTTTAAAATAGGCATGGATGAAACTTGTGTCTTATTGAAGAGGAAATTGAAACTTAAGGTAAGTAGATGGTTTTTTAAAAAGCACTTAGATATCTTTTTCAAGTTCATGTCATCATATTCAAAGCAACTACATCCAAGGGTACTTGAAAGGACTTGTGAAAATGGCTGCTGAGTTACTGTCAGTGATCTTTGAAAATCATGGAGAACAAGAACAGTATTATAGGACACAGATAGTTGGGAGAAACAAATCCTTGCTCCCTCACTTACTAGTTCTGTACCTTCCTCTCTGGGCTTCACTCCTGAATCTCCTTAGGTTTCTCTATAAGGCCACAAAAACTTCTTCTCCCGAAAGCTCACTTCAAACTTGGACTGCATACATCAGAACTACCCTCTGTCCCTGCTGCCTCTCCCTCTGATTGGCTGGTTCCTCTCAGAATCTTCATTTTAAGGAGGGCACTTAGGCCAGTTATTCTTTTAGTCCTCCCCAGGATGCTGTCTCTCCCAGATTTCTTGTACAAAGTCCATATGTGAAAGACCTTTATCTCTCTTCATCATCCCCCATTTATTAGCTTTCTTTTATGTGTTTTCCTCTGCTATTATGATGGAAGCTCCTTGTGGAAATGGACAATCTTTCTATCCCTTCATATTTGTATTCCCAGAACTTAGCACAGTGCCTGGAACATAGCATGTATATGTTCAATAAATATTTCTTGACTTAATTTGACTCTGTAATTTTAGGCAAAACAGCATCTCAGAGCCCAATGTAAACATTTCTTAAATGCCTACTATGTGTCAGACACTGTGCTAAGTGCTGGGAATACAAATAAGAAAAAGAAAACAGTCGTTGCCCTCAAAAAGTATGCTTCAATCTGCACTTGGAGTTCATTGGGTTTCTCTCTAGAGGTGGAAAGCATTTTTTGTCATGAGTCTTTTAGAATTTTCTTGAATCATTGTGTTGATCTGAGTAGGCAAATCTTTCACAGTTGATTATCATTACAACCTTGTTATTACTGTGTACAATGTTCTTTTGGTTCTGCTCATTTCATTTTTCATCAGTTTGTATAAGTCTTCTCAGGTTTTTTATGAAACTGCTCCCTTTGTCATTTCTTATGGCACCATAGTTTAAATCACAATCATATACCACAATTTGTTCAGCCATTTTTCAGTTCAATTTCCAATTCTTTGCCACCACATACTATAAATATTTTATATGTATGGTCCTTTCCCCTTTTCTTTAAGATACATGCCTTATAGGGTCAAAGAGTAGGTACAATTTTACTAGTGCTCTGGGAATAGTTCCAAATTGCTCTGCAGAATGGCTGGACCAGTTCTAACATTGGTTGGCCGTATTAGTGTATCTCTATTTCTACATTCTCCTCCAGCATTTGTCGTTTTTCTTTTCTGTCATGTTTGCCAATCAAATAGGTGTGAGGTGGTACCTGAGAATTGCTTTAATTTGCATTTCTCTAATTATTAGTGATTTGGAGTGTTTTTTCATATGACTACTGATAGCTTTGATTTTTTCTTCTGAAAACTGCCAGTTCATATCCTTTGACCATTTATCAGTTGAGGGAGAATGAATCTATTTGTATCCTTCATCCCAATGCAGATTGGATGCAGACCCATGAGAGAAGAGGCATCAGTATAGGAAAGAGAAGAGCAATTTTCCTAGGCTAATATGCCTATTAAATTTGCAGATGGCAGGCAAAACTGGGAAGAATAGCCAACAGGATGGACAGCAGAATTAAGACCTAAAAAGATCTCAATAGCCCATAATAATAGGCTGAATGAAATAAAATAACACAAAACAAAGATAAATGTAAACTACATTTGCTTTTTAAAGAAATAACTGCAGAAGTACACAATGGAGAAAAGTATGGCTAGACAGCAATTCATGTGAAAAAGATCCAGAACAGGGGTTGTGGACTACAAACAATAGAAGTCAACAGTGTCATATGGCAGCCAAAAGACTAATGCAATGTTAGTCCATGTTGACAGAAATCCAGTATCCAGAATAAAGGTGGCAAAAGCTGCAAGTTGGACCACATTTGAAGTATTGAACTTAGTTATTTGTATCACATTCTAAGGACATTGGTCAACTGAAATTCAGCCAAAGGAGGGGAATTGGAATGTATCCAGAATGAGGACAGGGAAACCATAATGTATGTAAATCAGTTGAGGAAAATGGGGGTGCTTAGAGAAGTTAATAGAGATGTTAGTATAGATAGATAGATAGGTAGATAGATAGATAGATAGATAGATAGATAGATAGATAGATAGACAGATAGATATCTCTTCATGTATCAGATAGGCTGCCATGGAGAAGAGAGATTATACTGGTTCAGCTAAGTCATGGAGGATAGAAGTAGGAGCAATGAGTTGAAATTATAGTGAGGCAGTTTGATTGTATATAAGAAACTTCTCAGTAGACCTGTTCAAAATTAGAATCATCCTGTGCAAGATACAATGATTCGTGATTTCTTCAAGTGAAAGTTAGTCATCACAGAGAGGATCTGTTGGGAATATCATAAAGTAGATTCTTGTTCAAATACTTGTTAGACTAGACAGCTTTCCAATGCCAAGACTGAGTTTGTAAGTGGTAAAAGCACTAATTTCTAATTTTTTGTTCTTGGTTAAATTTTGACTCATCTGTAGTATTTATCCGTAATACATAGACTAATTGACTAATTTGAAAGGTTACCTGTTTGGATTCGTATCTTTATCTGGGTCAAATGAATTTTTCCTACATTTTATTTTTCTAGTGTGGATAGTTAGACTGTAGATTTCACTGGGGAACACACTAGGGCTTGGTGTGATTATTCTTTGTCACCTATGAATGAAATACATTGAGAGATCTTGCTCCTATTCATTTAGTGCATTATTTTGTGATGGTAGGAGTCTAGTTCATAGCATCTTGGTCACAGAAAACCACTACATCAACATCTGCCAAGGTGAATGAGGTAAGCAATCCTTCTGACCTTTGTGCTCTGGTTAGTAATAAATCACCATGCTCCCCCTTCAACCTCAAATAGCACATTTGGGTCCTCTTTTATTTGGTGATGTTCACAAAGGTATATTATTCATAGTTGATTGGTTCTAGTGATAGTGAGACATGGTTTCCTCTGACACCCTTCTATGTACCAATTTGGCTCTCCTGGAGACACACACCTCTCAGACCCATGTAGTTAGTTACATGCTGACATATGGTATCATGTAAATTTGTATATAGAAACAACACAGGTCTAATTGGCTATACTCCCTTTTGGGTTGCTATCTGTGAACCTTGTTTCTCAATCTCTACTTTGAACTTTCTATCATTTTAGTTGGGTGGGAGGCAAAGTACTATCTCTTGTTCCCCACTTCTGGTTCTTCTCTTTGGGATTTTTGGTTTTGTCATTAGCCTTAGTCTTGCTTAAGGCATGATCTCTCAGTATCTAGCCTAGGTCTTCATGGACTTGACACAGCTTCTCATACAATGGAGCCCTTTCAGGAATACCGAAGCGAGCGAGCGACAGTTTTACAGAAGTATTTCACGTGCATGTATTTCTTTTCCTGTAGAGCAGGGAAAATCTCCCAAATGTGGGTGTTGCCTTTGTGATCGCATTAAGGAGAGTAGATCTTGCTTAAATTGCAAAATAGAGAGGCATTTTAAAATAAGCAAGTGAATCCTAAAGAAGGTTCCTTGAGCCAAGATTGTTCATGTATAATTACAGGTGAACTAGTTATTCCAAACTTGGTGACTTGCGGCTGAACTAATAGCCTCCTTTTGGGCCTTAAGTGAGCATTCCAATACAAGTTTGATCTTGAGCTTCCTCTTCTCTCTTTATACTGTTGCTTAATGATCTCATCAGCTCTTGTGAGTGCGGTGATCATTTTTATGCTGATGACTCTCAAACCCATATATCCTTTCATGTTTCTCACGCTCTAGTCCTGCAATAGATGTTGACTCTTAGACATCTCCACCTAGATGTCCCATTGAGAGCAACAAACTCAGCATTCCCAAAAGAAATCCAATGTAAATATTGTCCCCCAAACCTCCACCCCTTTAAAATGTCCTTGTTTCTGTTAAGAGCATTGATATCCCTTCTAGTTATCCCCCAGATTCACATCATAATCATCTTTAATTCTTCCCTCTTCCTCTCTCTTCATATTCAATCAGTTGTCAAGTCTTGCCAATCTACCTTCACACAATCTGTCATCCACTCCTTTTTTTGGAGGGGGGAAGACAAGGCAATTGGGGTTAAGTGATTTGCCCAAAGTCACACAATTAGTAAGTGTGTCAAGTGTCTGAGGTCATATTCGAACTTAGATCCTCCTGACTCTAGGGTTGGTGCTCTATTCACGGCAGCACCTAGCCACCCTTCCTTTATTTTTTAAAATAATTTTATATTAATTTTTTTTGTTTTTTAAATCACCATAGTTTCCTCTAGTATCCTTACCCCTCTACCTCTCAGAGAACTTCTTGTTGTCATTGTTTTTCAGTTGTTTTCAGTCATGCCCAATTCTTCATGACCCCATTTGGGGTTTTCTTGGCAAAGATGCTGGAGTGGTTTGCCTTTCCTTCTCTAGTTCATTTTACAGAAGAGGAAACTGAAGTAAACTGGGTTAAGTGACTAGCCCAGGGTCACACAGCTAGTAAGTTTCTGAGGCCAGATTTGAACTCAGGTTGTCATGACTCTATCCACAGTGCCACCCAGTTGTCCCACAGAGCAGGGAAGTACTATTTTTTAATCCGAAATATAAATTTAAAAAGAGAGGGAAAAAATCAGCACAACAAATTAATACATTGAAAAAGTCCAAAACCAGTATTACACTAACGTGTAATACTCGTAGACCTCCCATCTCCTTAAAGGGGATAGTTGAGAGTGCCCTCTAATTTCTCTTTTTTTATAGCCATGCTTATTTATAATTTTGCAACATTCATTTTTGATCATTTTCTGTATGGTTGTTCTTTCCATTTACTTTGTTACAGTCATTGTGTACATTGCTTACTTAACTCTGCAACAGTTCATGTAGTCTTCCCATGCTTCTCTGTATTCATCACACACATCGTTTCTTAAAACACAGTCACACTCCACTACATTCATATACCAAAATTTGTTCAGTGCCGCCTCCTTCTTTTTGCCCATACTATTCTTGTTCATGCTTTTCTCACTTCTCACTTGGACTATTGCAATAGCCTCCTAATTGATCTTATTACTTTTATTCTTCTTCCTTCCTAATCTATCTTGCACATAGCAACCAAATTAATATTTCTAAAACACAACTCTGATTAGTTGATCTTCCTACTTAGTAAACATTTTTAGGCACCTACTCTATACCAGTCACTGTGTTAAGCGCTATCTCAAAAACCTATAATGGCTTCATTATACCTGTAAGATAAAACAGATGGTATAGTAGAAGGTCTGCATTCAAATTCTATCTCAGACTGTTCCTAGCTCTGTGACCCTGGGTAAGTTACTTAACCACTCCCAATCTCCTTATCTATATGACTAAGATAAAAATAGTACCTCCTTCAAAGGGTTGTTGAAGATCAAATGATATAGCGCACGTGAAACACTTTGCAAAGATTAAAGCATTAAATATGTTATTAGTATTACTGCTAGTAATACTAAAATATGTACTCCTCAGCATGGCAAGTATAACTTTCTGAAATTTGGCTCCCAACTACTTGATCAGACTAATTTCATATTATCCTCTTGTTCACTTTTCTCCTTTGTCAACATGGTCTACTTGCTTTCCCTCAAGTTTGGCATTCTGTCTCCCATCTCTGGGATTTTTCAAAGGTCACCCGCCCCCCCCTCCCCCGCCCCATGTGCATTCTCTCTCCTTATCACCACCTGCTTTCCTTCAAGGTTCAGCTCAGATACCTTCTCCCATAAAACCTTTCCTGTGACCCTCAATTATTATTGTTCTTTACCTCCTGAAGTGACTTTGCATTTACTTATATGTGTACATTTTCATCTCTCTCCTTCCTCGCTATTTAAACATATACCCAGTAAAATGTAAGTTCCTTGAAGGCAAGAATAGCTTAATTTTTTGTCTTTATTTCAAATGAGATAATATATGGAAAGTGCTTTACAAAACTGAGAGTATTCTATAAATGCTAGGTAGTGGTAGTGGTGGTGGTGGTGGTGGTGATAGTAGTAGTAGTAGTTGTTGTTGTTGTTGTAGTTATAGTAGTAGTATCTCCAGCACAGGTAAGTATTTAATAAGTATTTGTTGGATTGATTGATTTGGATTGAACTAATAGGAAATATTTATTTTATCTGGCCCACTAGTAGAATATATCATCAACATTTAGAGTTTGAAAGGTCCTTAGAGATCATTGATTCCAATACTTTCATTTCATAGAAGAGGAAACAGAAACCCAAATGAGTTAAATGACTTACTTATAGAAACATCTATTCCTCTATCCAATACATCACACTGTCATCTTCTAGGACACTGCTTGCCCTGTTTAACATCACCCTTGATGTGAATATCAATATATAGTTGAACCAAGTAATCACTGTAGTCTATCATGAAGCTTTGTGTAATTTTTATATCTGTGTAAAGAGACACTGTCTGAGAAGGGAATTCAAGTATCCATTTTCTTCTACTGAATGAACAATTTAAAAAAATACTTCAAAAGAACTGTGATCTGATCAGTGAGGGCACTCCCTCCTGTGATATGGACCACAGAGCCTCTGTTCCTTCTTAGATTGTTCCATAATTGCCATTGACCATAAAAAATCTTTCTCTGGTGGTCATCCTTGTGGTGATAAGTCTTACTAAACTTAGGAAGTCTGGTTCTCAGATTGCAGGTCATTGATAGACTATTCCTTGAAGCATTTTTTTACATAGTAGGACAGGCCAGTGGTTCCACTTGGCTTGCAAAGCCACTAAAAGTCAAGAATAATTTGCATGCCACAATGAGGTCATAGAGTTGGACCTTGCTAAGGAAAGACTCCATGCTGCATTTTTCTCTATAGAATTAAATCCTTTCCTTAAAATCAACACACAATAAACTCAGTAAGAACTTGTATTCTCTATACCTCTTAATTAGCTATGTGGTTGATGATATGGGGGCTTTAAGAACCAATTCAATTCAGTTCAACTCAAAAAACATTTCTTAAAGTGCCTACTATGTGCGAGCATTGTGTTAAGTGCTGGCGATACAAATATGTAACTCTCCCTACATTCTTACATCTATATAATATGAACATCTATTCTTAAAATTACTATCTATCTATCTATATTCCATCTACCAAGTAATTGGGGAGGGAGGGAAGAATCACTGACAGCTGGAGGAATCAGTAAAGGCTCCTTAAAGAAGCCGGCACTTAAATTAAGCCTTGATGGGAGGAAAAGGTTTCAAGAGGGTGAGGAGAGGGAGGTGTTTTAAGTACTTGGGTAAGCCTAGGCAAAAATTCAGAGGTGGCAGATGGAATATCATGTATGGAGAACATCAAGTAAAACAATATTGCTGAAATAGCCATTGCTGAGAGTGGTTTCAGCCCCCACAAACATCATTCTTTGGGAGCCTAATCCCTGTTTTTAGTTTCCTTCTATGTTTTCTTCCCCAGTAGACTATAAGCTCATTGAGGGCAAGGACCGTCTTTATTTTTCTTATTTGAATCTCCAGTGCTTAGCACAGAGCACTGAGTAAACACTTACTGACTACTGAAAGAGTATCCAAGAGGGATTAAAATGTAATCAGACTGGCAAGATAGGTTGGAGTCAGATTGTAAAGGTCTTTAAATATCAGATAGAGGAGCTTATATTCCACCCTAAAGGCAATAGGGAACCACTGGAGTTTTTTCCACTTGGGAGCAAAATGGTCAGATCTTTGCTTTGGGAATATGAATTCTGTGTGGAAGATGGATTGGAGAGAAGAGAGGAAGCAGGAAACCTATTAACATGTAGGGAACCATTGGTATACTCCATTACACAGTTTCTGTCCAGATATCAGTAAGCTGGCACAGAACTGGAGAAAATGAACCATATTCATTTTGACATTCTCATTATAAATGAAAACAGAAGACATAAAAAGGTAGCAGCTAAATAGAAGGACATTTCACAGGTTCTCCTTAGAGAGATGAATAGAGGAGCTGGCAGGGTTGGTTTCTTCACAGGACTAACAGTAATAGGAAATGTCATTTCATGTGATACTTGGTCCTCTTGCCTTGCAGTGCTCATGGAGATCATCAGCAAATAGGCTGTCACAGCCTACACACCATTGGGAAGGATGAAAAAGCATAGCCATTCTAGAAAGACTTCAATGAGATTGTCCTGACAAGTTGGGCATTCTTTGAACTTAATGTGCAAGTGTGGCATATAGTCAAAATGATCCCGGAGAAGACATACATAGTAAATGAGATCCAGCCTCTACACTTAACTGGCTATGTGACCTTGAGGGAGTCATGTAACCTGTCTGCCTTAATTTCCCCAACTGAAAAACAGAAATAATAGCAGCATCTATTATAACACCAGGGTTATGTGGAGGACAGACTGAGATAATATTTTTAAAGTGCTTAGCACAGGAACTGACACATAGCATTATATAAATGCTAACTATTATTTTTGTTATTATTATTATCAAGGAATGGAAGAAACCACAGACATTCTATCTACTCAGAAGTAGGTCACCTTTATTTATTAGTACATTCTTGTGTGCACTGGCCACCAGGGAAAAGAGACCTCTTTTCAAAAGGTTCATAGAGCCTCTTGTATGCACACTCAGTTCTGGCTCAGCAGTCAATTAAAAGGCATGTGGTGACCATGCAATAAGCTGACAGGAAACAATCAGGGATTACTCGGACTTTGTCTGAAATGGTGAGAAGGACCTTTTCATTGCACATATTTCCTGATGAAAATTCACCAAAGATCTATGTGGATTGGTAGCAGGCAAAAGTCTATACTGCATGCATTAAAGATTGGAGCATGCTCCTCCTCCTCCCAGCCCTCGCCCTGTTCCTCCCCTTCCTCCCTCCTCCCCCTCCTCCCCCCTCCCTCTTCCCCTCCCCCTCCTCCTCTCCCATCCTCTTCCCCTCCCCCCTCCCTCCTACCCTCCTCCCCCTCCTCTCCCCTCCTCTTCCCCTCTCCCTCCCCCTCCTCCCCTTCCTCCCCTCCCTCTTCCCCTCCCCCTCCCTCTTCCTCTCCCTTTCCCCCTCCTTCCCCTTCTCTCCCCTTCTCTCCCCCTCCCCCTCCCCCTCCTCCCTCTCTTCCCCCTCCCTCTCCCTCTCCTCCCCCTCCCCCCTCCTCCCCTTCCCCCTCTTCCCCCTCCTCCCCATCACCACCTCAGCCAGCATGGGTGCAGCAGGTTTACAACACATTTTGCATCTCTTTTTTCACTTTTTCTTCACAACAGCCCTGTGAGATAAGGCTTCTTATCGTTGCCATTTTAGAAATGAGGAAGCTGAGGTTAAGAAAGGTTAAATAACTTATCCAAGCATCTGAGGCAGGACTCAAACTCAGGTCTTCCTAATTCAAAGTGCTGCACTCTGTTTACTGCCTCATTGGCTTCTCCTCTCATTACTTTTGTTGAAAACTAGTGTCTCAGGGGAGGCTAGGTGGTGCAGTGAATAGAGCACCCGCCCTGGAGTCAGGAGGATCTGAGTTCAAATCCAGCCTCAGACACAACACAAAAATCTAGCTGTGTGATCTTGGGCAAGTCACTTAACCTCAATTGCCCTGCCTTCCCCTCTCCCTGCTCTGTTGTAGCTGGTAGATAAGCTCTTGTCCAGGCACATGCTTAGGGAGTAACAACTCAGTAGATAGTGATAAAAAAATTGAAGTTCATAAAAGGATTTTGAAGATTCTTGTTCCCTGTTTCTTATATCCTCTTCCATGTTTAATTGAATGTAACTTATCTGAACATAGTTAGGCTCCCTCCTTGCTGCCATTCTGTCCTCTGTTTCACTGTTTTCCACTATTAGACATTCTGGACAGATCTGTTTGATATCAGGTGGTGAATCAGGCTAAGCTTCTGACTTCTTCCTTTCTGCTTCTGGGTTCCCCAGGGTACTGCTCGACTAGGAGACAAGTGACCCATCATTTAGAATTGTTCTTCACCATGTCTTCAACTGTCCTGCCTCCCACCCACTTTCACCTTAGCACAAAGGGGCGGGATTTATTACAAATCTAATCATTAAAGGTTGGGGTTTTCTGGGGCCGCTAGGTGGCGCAGTGAGTAGAGCGCCAGCCCTGGAGTCAGAAGGACCTGAGTTCGGATCCGGCCTCAGACACTTAACCCACACAAACAAAAAAACCTAGCCGTGTGACCTTGGGCAAGTTACTAATCCAATCTGTCCTAAAAAGGGCTGCAGTGGCGCAGTGGTAAGAGCGCCGGCCTCGGAGTTGGGATGACCCAAGATCAAATCCGGCCTCAGAAAATGAGCACCCACACATAAATAATGACTAGCCGTGTAACCTTGAGCAAGTTACTTAACCCCAAATGCTTTAATAAAAAAAAAAAGGTTGGGGTTTGCCTTGGGTTTGGAATTTAATAAGGACAATGAGAATTTAGCCTGTAATTTAAGGATTTTTTGTCGTTTGTTTTTAAAAGCTCGACTTAGGAAGACTGAACTTCAAATCCTGCTTCTGACACTTACTAGAGGAGTCATTTAACTTCTCTTAGCTCCAAATTCATCTGCAAATTGGTGATAAAAGTAACTGCTTCATAGGGTTGTTGTGAATATCAAATGAGATGTATATATATATACATATATGTACATAAATATATACATCCGTGTAGATATGCATATGTATATTAATATGTGTATAAATGAATGTATACACACCTATCCGACATGTGTATATGCATATGTATGTATATACATACATATGTACATGTGTGTATATGTACACACGTATTCGCAGATAGATAAATGAGTGTATACATGTATGTATGTCTTTGCAAACTAAAGTTTTATGTGAAAGTCAACTCTTATTATTGTCTCATTCTCATCTTTTTTCAATGGAGTTCATATAAAAGTATTCCTTGGACAAGTCATTATTGTGCTATTATTCCTTCATGTTTGGTGGTCTATCTTTTATATTATGAATATATCTTATATTGTGAATGTTTAATATTTAGTGCACTCTTTCTATCTTTCTATTCAGTATACTACCTGGTGCATTGAATGGATAAAATAATTGCTTTTTTGTAGTTGTATAAAATCATTATGTGAGCTCATCCTCCAAAGGCTCACTGAAAGCATCCTCAGTACATCCTCAGTCTTCCAGAGAATTGCCATAATATGTACCTTACTCTTCTTCCACATGTTATTAATGTCCTTGTCTAGTCCACTATATTTTGAAAAACTTTTACTGCATAGCTTGGTGGTTGTAAATATTTGGGGTGGCAATGTCTAATGCAAACATTGTTCTTAAAGGATAATCTTTCTGTGGTTGCTGATGGCGATGACCTGGTCCTGAATTATGATCATAAACCCTTCTCTTTCCAAAAATAAATTCACCTGACAGCCATTTGTACAATGCTTCTTTGCTTATTATTGGATGAGTTCATGTGCCTGTTACCCATGGAGGGTCTTTTGATTCCACGCTTGGATCTTTGTCTTTTCACAGGGTCCTGCAGGAGGTAAGCCACTTTCAGATACATTTGATGAATCCAATAACACATGCCTGTTATCAGCTTTCACTATTGTTCAGCAAAGTGATGGACGCTTATTCCAGAAGTATTTCTGAAGGTTTTTGACCTGCTTATTATGTGCTCTAAAAATGCCTATCAGCCCTCTCTATTATTATCATTGTAATTATTATTCATTATCTAATTTGGTCATTATGACAACCCTGTGAGGTCATTACTGCCGATATTATTATTATTCCTATTTTTCATATGAAATGAATGAGAGTGGTTAAATGACTTGCCCAGAATTACATGCTAGTAGGAAACAGAGTTTTTCCTGATAGTAAACCCATACTCCATTAACTACTCTGGGCTTCCCCTCTCTATGCTGAATGAATTTTCAAGAAATTTTCGTCTAAAATATTCACACTGACATATCAGTGTGAAAGTATACAAGTAGCAGAATGGATACATTACACAACTAGCATGTGTTAGAGGCAGAATTTGAAATCAGGACTCTCTTGCCTCCAAACCTGGCATTCTTTCTAAAGCACAAAACTGCCTCGAATCTCCCTAAAGGAGTTTACATTTGGGTGGCAATCAGCCAGCATTTGATGAGGATGACTGGCCTTGTCCCCACAGTAGTTACTTTTTGGATGATGTGTGTAGGCCCTGGAATACAGGCAGGACCAGTGATCTAGAGGTGGAGGGAAGGCACTGCCATTCCTGGGGCTCTTGGGTTTGCTTGCCTATCGGTAGCAGTTGGTCGGTAGTTATTGTTGGCAATGATGAGGAAGATGGGCTGCTTCTCCACAGAGATTGCTTCCCTCAATGATGGCAGTGTGGACCAGGCTAGTAATAGTGCTAGTGACCTGGGGAGAAGATTCTTGGGTTCTAAATCCTGACCTATTTCCATTAGGGAAATGGAAGTTTTTCTGCTGGTAGTGGTTTGACTCACCTGGAAAATGCTGCCTCTTATCTCTTCCTCAAGGTATCTTGCCACTTCCAAAAAAGCCTGAACTGATTTATTGACTATTTTTCATTAGCTGTCATTGCTTTAGCCTTTGTAAAATATTAGAATGTGAATCATACTTTAAGTCATACTTGGAACCATTCAAGAAGTACTCATTTAAACTTGCACTGAAATGCATCCATTCTTGGGCACATGCGTGTAGTAAAAGAGGATCCTGACCTTTGGCACCCATTCTGTGTCACAACACCTCAGAGTCTAACTACAAAACAGAGGAGGGAGATATCAATCTGTTGGTAATGACAGACTCTACAACAA
>WOXC01011643.1:0-104892 GCA_011680675.1 Gymnobelideus leadbeateri | reverse complement strand
AGAAATGATCTTTTAATGAAAATCCAGCTGCCAAGAAAGAATCTATAAGAGGTTCCATTTTACATTGTCTCTTCTGCCCCCTGGGTGGTATGCCTGACATTGGTGAGAAAATCATTGGCAGAATTTACCTTTAGCTGTTCTGATAAAATTTGTAGATAAATGAGGCTTCATTTGAACCACTTAGTGCCTTCTGTGGTTTTCAGGATTTAATTCTGAACCCATTAGAAAAGCTATCCATGTTGCCTACCAAACAGAGCATGGAATTGGTCAACTATCTGACAGCTTCCTCTAATTAGCTGAAAGCTCTATTAACCCCTTCCTTGTCCTTCTCCCAAATCAGCAATCCTTCAGCCTGGGGAGTTTGAGGGCAGTTTCAGAATGGATTTTGGCAGCATTAACCCTGGAAGGAATCACAAAGGGAGGAGGAGTCCCCTTAACAATTCAGTCAGGGAATGTTTTGAAGCAGCCCACCCATATCTCATTAAGGAAAATTACATCATTATGGCTAAATGGTTGGGGCTGTTCATTGTACTCCTATTGTGCCTGCTTTACAGACACCTTTTTTTTAAAAGACACTTCTAAGGGTTTAATGTTTGGGAATCAGTCTTAAATTAATTCTGCACAAAAATCTCTCAGCTGGAGAAAAGGGAAGGGAGATCCAATTCCCTTCATATGTAAGAGATGCCAAGTCTAGTAAGGATAAACAATAAAAAAGAAATGACATCCTAGTCAGGGATGCTTAATATGGAATCTATGCACCTTAGAAAAATTTATAATTGTTTTTTTGACATAATTGTTTTATTTCCAGTGATCCTATTTATTTTATTTTACTTTATGAATTTAAAGTCTCACCAGACTGTCAGAAGGGTCCATGGGACAGAAAAGGTTAAGAATGCCAGCCCCAGGACAAGATGAGGGTGACTTTCTTATGTTGGCTGTCATCTTTGCCTTTTCCAATTCCTACCCATCCTTCAAGATCCTCAGAAAGGAAACAGTTATCAGAGAAGTGGCCTCAAGCCAGGAAGACCTGGGTTCAGGTCCCACTTCCGGCACATACTGGCTGTGTGATCCTAGGCAAATCACTTAATCTTTCAGTTCTTTAAGAGGAATCATCACCAGTTGTCCTGATCTATGTCTTGCTACTGGACCACAATGACTCTGAAGGAGAGAGTGGGCCTGATGACTCTGCATAGCTCTGCCTCACTCAAATCCAATTCACTGTAAGTCAAGACATCATTTATCTTGATGACAAATGTCATTGACCTGCTGTCATTTGTCTTCTTCAAGAATGAAGTATGAGCAACAATTTGTGAATAGTACTAGCAGCCCTCAACCCACCAGGTCAGTTTCAGTTGGGCAATACTGCTATATCCTCCTCCTCTTCCTCCTCTGTCCACATGGGTACTCATACCCGTATATGTGGATGCTCACTCTGTCCAAAGGAATATAAATTTTGGCAGCAGGTACCTTTGGGGTTTGGGAGCTAGATTTTTACTTATTCTATAATTTCTTTTAAAAAACTGGGACAATGATCTCTTTTGTCTCATGTAGTTTTCCTTTATGATTTCTTGAAATATAACTCTGGAAAACCAGGCTTTGATACAGTTCATTAATTCAAATGGAGCTACTTTAAACTCAAAACACTCTGGCTCTCACTGATTGAGCCCAAGCCTCACTCGCTCATTGTTTGGGTTTCCATGGCTCAAAGTGATTGTTTTTGTTCTGGCCAGAAACTCTGAGGATCCTCCCCTCCCTGACTGATTCTTTTGTGAAGGCTAAATAGGACATCTTTTACCTCATTTCTTACCTAGACTTTAAATATCGCATGAGCATTGCCTCAGACAATATGAGACCTGGGAAAGACCTTAACTTAAAAAGGCCAAGGTCTCTCACTGCATCTGGGCTGTCACCAGTTGTCCTGACCTATGTCTTGCCAATGGACTTTCCAAGACTCTCAAGGGGAGAGTGAAGCAGGTCTACATCACTTCAATCCATTTCACTTGCAAGACAATACATCCTCTTCTGATATCATTGGTCCTCATAGAGAAAGACCGTGAAGGACAGACAACAACAAACACTCTTTAAGACTAAAAGTTGTGAGAGGATTCCAACCTCCATTGATAGTGGGAATTTCTTTATCCAAGAATTACCTATCCCAATCAAATCACAGGTCCAGTCCCTGTCCCTTCAAAGTCTGACTTCTCTGACTCATAAGCAATCTCTTCTGTGAGCCTTTAATCTCTCCTCTTTCTGAACTAACATGAGACATTGTATCTCTATCATTGAACTTATACATTATTTATGCCTTATGTTCACATATAGCTATATCTCTCCATCTAGACTACAAATTCTATCCTAGCCCCATTTCTTTTCTCTGGTTTAATTATCATCAGCTGATTCTAAAATCTATAGCCAGTCTTAATCTATCACTGAACTCCAATCCTTCAGTCCAGAACCTCTCCTGCATTTCCACTCCATACATAATGAATTATTCCATTGGCATATTAAATTTTACAAGTCCAGAAGGCAGATTATCAGCTTTCTCCCCAAACCACTTTCATACTTCCCCTTTTCTACCCCCCCAAAACTACCATCCTCCCATTCATCCAAGTTTATAGTGGTAAAATGAGAGGTATATCAGGGTGGGGAACCAGCAGCCTCAAGGCCCCATATCACCCTCTAGGTCTTCAAGTGTAGCCCTTTGATGACATCTGTCATAGGGCCACACTTGAGGACCTAGAAGGTCACGGGTGACTTCAAGGCTGCAGATTGATCTTTGGAGTCATGCTTGATTTTTTTCTTCATTTTCTCATTCCTCCCCTTCCACAATTAAATTTGTTGAATGTTTCTCTTATCCATCTCCTTTTCTCCACTGTCACATTTACCACCCTAGTTCAGGTTCTCATCAACTCAACTGTATTATTACAATAGTCTCCTAATTGGTCTCCATTTCTTATTTGTGGTGCAAGCAAAATTATCTTTCTGAGGTACAAATCTTGCCATATCACCCCCCTTTCTCAACAAGCTATCAGTGTTACCCAATTGCTTCTGTTATGAAATGCAAACTCCTTAGTTCAGCATTAAGAACCTCTGTGACATGGCTCCAACTTACTTTCTAGCCTTGCTTTACATTATTCCTCTTCATAGATTTAATCTTTCAGTCAATCTGGACTGAGCTATGCCCTTCACTCAGTCTAACTCTCACCTCTGTGTTTTTTCAAAAGTTGTCCCACATGGTTGGAATGCATACCACCCTCACCTTCATCTTTCAGAATTTTTATCTTCCTCCTCAGGGTTTCTGGCCAGAACAGAAATAATCACTCAGATCATATGTCATCTTTTGTGGAAAACATTTCCTAATCCCACCTTAGCAATGCTTTCTTCCACCTCAAATTTCCTTGTATTTATTATTTGCTTACATATTTTGCTCCCCAAGTATTATATCTCCTTGAAGTCAGAAATTGGTTAATTTTTGTCTTTATATCTTGAGCATTAGACACTGAGTCTTGTTCATTTTTATTTCAGTCAGGAGATGTGATTTCATTAGTGTAGTGAACAGATAGTTAAAAACCCCAAACAAAAACTAAAAAAGCAACAACAATAACAACCTTCTAACAATGCAGATCAGCAACTTTCCTGCAACTTGATCTCAGGAAATTGCTTGGGAGTACTGAAATGTTAAATGAGTCACCCAAGGTGACATTGCTAATATGTGTCAGAGGAAGGACTAAAATCCAAGATATCCTTTCTCTGAGACTGCCCTCTGCCTTTTACATCATGCTGCCTCTACTTTTTTGCATGTAGTAGATAGATATCTATCAATATTATTTGTAGAATTGAATTGGCAAGTAATCTTTCCAAGCTTAGCTTGGCTGGTGCTCACATGACAGATTAGTAGTCTGTTCCTGGATCCATTCTGAAAGTCTTTGTTTGATGGGATTTGCTAGAGTTTGTATTCCATTGACATCTCAATGAACACTGAAAAGTCAGGGTCACTTCCATTCCATGATCAAATCTCAGAACTGAACTCTAGGGGAAGAACAACCATTCATCTCCATTTAATTGCAATTAAATCCCTTTGGCTCCTCCCTAAATGTATGACTTTGGGCAAAGACAGCTTGGTCCCAAGGCAACTGTTTTCCCTAAAAGTGCTTTCAGTGACTAATTTTGTAATATTGGTAGGAATTATAAAATTTTCTTTCCACTTAGAATCATGCTTAAACAGTATGAAAAAAGTAGCAATTTCCTGAACAGCTTTTTAGGAAGGTAGATACCATGTTTCCTGCTAGAATTTCACTTTGAATAAAATCAGCGAAGGTGCCATCTATTGGCATTTATTCAAAGGGGATTTGAAATGACTTATAAGAACACAATATAAACCATACCAGGGCTTCTGTACCTGAACTTTAAGGAAATGAAAATACAACTTTGTCTTTTCTTTGATTGCTCACTCTAGCCTGATTTTTTTTTTTCATTAGCATTTAGGATGGAGAACTAACCATGCTCAGACATTGAGCAAAGTTATTCTGAATTAGGTAAAGGTCATCCTTCCAACAGAGGACAAGGTTCTGAGTACATTTTTATAGGCTGCTAATATTTTTTAGCTAATCAAAGGGACCTCCCAGTTTAGTAAGTCTGAGAGATCTCAAAATCATATTTGAGGAATTTGAGAAAGGGCTAAGTTATCCTTGGTTATGTGTTTAGTTGCTAACATTTTAAAAAGTAGATTTCAGGCCAGAGCTAGAAATGAATACAACACTTGAGATAGTCAATATGAGTCATGAACACTGGCATACTAGTTTTACACATATTATGTATAGGCTGTAGAAAGTCACTACAGCCCTGAAGTGAATTTTGAAAGCTTTCATTTAATTTCACCTTGGGTGACTCACACACACACACACACACACACACACACAATCTTTTTACAAGCTGGAACTTTCCTCCAATGTAGGTAGTCAGGAAAGACAGGCAAATGAATATTAGTCTTAGCTTTTATATTTTCCCATGGCCATTCTCAGATGGCTCTCCCTCATGTTTGAGTAATTATGAGAAACTATGGTATACCTCAGTTTCTCCACTTGTAATCCTATATTCAGCATATTTTCTTCATAGGTCTAGTGTGTGAAATAGTTCAATGAAAGTATTCCATGAAAATATGACATCTTGAGACCAATTTATGATTGCAATGTGTTGTACATACATCTTGTACTTCATAATAGCTTTGTGAGACAGGCAGTGAAAGTAATATCTCCATTTTGCAGAAAACTGAGCTCCAGAAATTAAATTAAATTAAAGAGCACTTATTAAATACCTACTATATGCCAGATGCTGTGCTGAGTGATTGATAAATAATATTTCATTTTATTTTTGCAAGAATGCTGGGAAGAAGGTGCTATTATTAACCCATTTTAGACAGAAGTTGTGACTTAGCCAGGGTCACAGGGCTGGTAAAATATCTGAGACTGAATATGAACTCAGGTCTTCCTGAATCCAAGCCCAAGACACTATCAACTACTACCATCTCTATTAATCAACTACCAGAGGAGATGTAACATAAGGTCCAACAGTCAATGGCAGAGCAGAGATTCAAAAAGTTGGAACAATTCACTCTGTCCTAGCAATTTCCATCTGTGATTTCTTGAAACATAATTCTGGAAAAACAGGATTTTAAAAAGCCCATTGTGATTCAAATGGAGCCACTTGGCTATGCCTATAAACACAAATTACTCTGGCTTTTATTGAAGGACCAGTAATAGGAACCAGCCCAAGCCTCTGTTGCCTATTGTTTGGGTTTTGATGACTTAGAGTGAGTGTAAATAGCAATTATTTTCTGTTCTGGCCAGAAACACTAAGGCTTTTCCCTCTTCCACACTTATACTTTTGTGATGGAAAACTAGAGCATCTTTCAACTCAATTGTTTCTTAGAGACTTTTTTGCCGGGGGGGAGGGGTGCAGAGCCAAGATGGTGGAGTAAAAACAGGAACTCCACACAGTTCCTGCTCCAAACAACTCCAATACCTATAAAATATGAATCTAAACAAATTTTAGAGCTACAGAACCCACAAAATGACAGAGAGAAACAAATCTCCCACTGAAGGCAAACTGGCAGTCCAATGGGAAGGGTCTATCACACTGAGCTGGGAGCCAAGCACAATCCCCTATGAACCACCTGTGACCAAACCCAGGGTGGCCCCAAGCTGCGGCCCAGAGGGGCCAGAGCAGATTTCAGGGGAGTGAATCATCAGCAGCTGTGTCAGTTTCCAGACTTCTCAATACATAAATTCCAGAAAGAAAGTAAAAGGTCAATGGGGAACTCTGTTGGAACTGGGTGATGGAAGAGCATGGTCTGGCCCCTTCCCCCAGGGTGAGAGGTGAAGGAGGTTTGGTGGCTGCATCTGCTGCCCTGTGGCTGCCTCCAGACGTCCTGGCCTGCAGATTGTAGGGGTACCAAGCAACCATCCAGAGGGTAATTGCTCTGGCTTTGACCTGCTTGGATATGGATTGTGGTCTTGGGTGGTAGTCCTGGGGTGTTTTGCAGTGTGCCACAGCTTGGGATGTCTGTAGAGAAGGCTCCCTCCTCATAGCTCTGACAACATCTGTGAAAACCCCAGCAATTTGGGACATAGTTCTCTGCTATCTGGAAGTAGAGTGGCAAAGAGCTCAAAAGTCAAGTAATTGGCTGGCAAGATGAGCAAGCAGAGGAAGCACAAACAGATCATAGAATCCTTTCTGGGAGACAAAAAGATTCAAAACATCGAGCTAGAAGAAGTCAATGAAGTCAAAACTCTTGTATCAAAAGCTTCCAAGAAAAATATGAGTTGGTTACAGGCCATGGAGGAGCTCAAGAAGGATTTTGAAAATCAAATAAGGGAAGTGGAGGAAAAATTGGAAAGAGAAATGAGAATCATGCAAGAAAATAATAAAAAGCAAGTCAACACCCTGCTAAAGAAGACCCAAAAAATACTGAAGAAAATACCACTTTAAAAATAGACTAATGGGGGCAGAGTCAAGATGGCAGAGTAGAAACAGGTCTTCTGAGCAGCTCCAGCTCCCACAATTTCCAATTTCATGTAAAAGGGGACTCTAATCAACCTCTGGAGCTCCAGAATCCACAAAATGATGCAGAGAAACAAATCTCCCACTGAGGACAGTCAGGCAGTCCAGCAGGGAGTGGCCAGCACAGCACTCTGGGAGCTGAGCCCAGGCCACCATGAGTCAGAGGTTTTAGTCCCAGGGAGGCCTGACAAGCAGCCAGCTGGAGAGACTTCAGAATACCAGGAGCTATGGCATTTCCAGAATTACCAGCACATAGATGACATGGACAAAGTGAGAGGTTAATGCAGTATGGATTTTGGGACTCAGTTGGAAGAGCATGTGGCCTCTTTCCCTGGGGGTGAGAAGCCACTGAGAAGCTTCAGCACAGCCATGGACACATGCAGCAGCTTCAGTTCCTGGCCTGCTAACTGTAGGGGGATCTGGCGATTAGTCTTGGGGGTAATCACTCTTAATTTAACCTTCTTGGATCTGGATTGCAGTCTGGGTGGAGGTCTTGGGGTATGTGACCAGCTAGGCAGAGTGTGTGGAGGCTTCACAGAGGCCACCCAACTAATACCTCCAGCAGCTGGGAAAACACCAACGTTTGGGATGGAAGCTCCCCTGGCTGGTGGCAGAATCCTACTGTGACAACAAGCCCAAAAGCAAAGTAATTGAGTGTCAACATGCCTAGGCAAAGGAAACAAAATAAACAGAAAAATTCAACATTAGACTCCTATTTTGGGGGCAAAGAGGATTGAAGCATGGAACAGGAGGAGGACTAGGAGATCAGACTCAATGCACCAAAAGCTTCAAATGAAAATACAAGCTGGTTACAGGTCATAGAGGAGCTTTAAAAGGATTTTGAAATTCAAATAAGAGAAGTGGAGGAAAAATTGGAAAGAGAAATGGAAATGATACAAGAAAATTATGAAAGGAGAGTCAACAGCCTTACTGAGGAAAATAACTCCCTAAAAAATAAACTGACTCAAATGGCAAAAGAGGCTGAAAAAGGCAATGAGGAGAGGAATGCCTTAAAAAGTCAAATTTTCCAGATGGAAAAAAAATCTCAAAGGCTCACTGATGAGAATCTTTCCTTCGGATTTAGAATAGACCAAAGGGAAGCTAGTGACTTTGTGAGAAATCAAGATGCTGTCAAACAAATCCAAACAAATGAAAGAACAGAAGGAATGTGAAATATCTCATGGGAAAAACTACTCACATGGAAAATAGATCCAGGAGAGATAATTTAAAAATTATTGGACTACCTGAAAACCATGATCAAAGAAAGAACCTAGAAAACATCCTTCAAGAAATTCTAAAGGAAAATTTCCCTGATGTTTTAGAACCAGAGGGCAAAATAGAGGTTGAAAGAATTCACTAATCATCTCCTGAAAAAGATCCCAAAAAGAAAACTCCTTGGAATATTAAAGCCAGGTTCCAGAATTCCCAGATCAAGGAGAGAATATTACAAGCAGCCAGGAAGAAACAATTTGAATGCTATGAAAATGCAAACAGGATAACAAAGGATCTGGCAGCTTCTACACTGAGGGATGGAAGGGCATGGAATATGATATTCCAGAGGGCAAAGGAGCTGGGATTAAAACCAAGAATCACCTACCCAGCAAAACTAAGTATCATGTTTCAGGGGAAAATATGGTCATTCAGTGGAATAGAAGACTTTCAAGCATTCTTAATGAAAATACCAGAGTTGAATAGAAAAATTGACATTCAGATACAAGAAGGAAGAGAGGCTTGGGAAGGTAAACAGGGAAAAGAAATCACAATGAACTTATCAGTGTTGAACTATATACATTCCTACATGGAAAAACAATAAATGTAACTGATGAAACTTTTTTCAGTATGAAAATAGTTGAAGAAGTGTATATGGGCATATGAATACATATGTGAATGTGTGTATATATGTTTACAGGTATTCATAGAGGGCACAGGTCATATTTAATAGGAAGGGATGATACTAAAAGGTGAAATTAAGAGGTGAGAAAGGAATATAATGAGTGGAGCTGGGGAGAGACAGAATGGGATAAACTCTCTCATAGAGAAGAGGCAAGGGAAAATGGTTACAATGGAGGGGAAGAACAGGAAGTCAAAAAGGCAAAAACTTATTCTCATTGAATTTGCATCAGTGAGAGGATGGCATATATACTAAATAGGATGTCTCACTGTACAGGAGACTAGGGGGGAAGGGGATGAGAAGGGGGATGATGGAAGGGAGAGAGGTAAGGAAGGGGGGGTAGGGAAGTTGGAAACACCCACTTATGAAAAGGGACAGGATCAAATTAGGGAATGGACCAAGTGGGAGGTGGGATAGGAGGGAGGGAAATATAGTCAGTCTTTTTCAATATATCTACTATGGTAATGATTTGCATAGCTACACATGTACATCATATACTGAATTGCTTATCTTCCCAGTAAGGGTGGGTGACAAGGGAGGAAGAGAATGAATCTGGAATTCAAAGTTTTAGAATCACATGTGTAAAAATATATAAATAGTATTATTAATACTATTTTACATATAATTGGTAAATAAGATATAGAGGCATTGGGGCACAGAGATTCACCTTGCCCTACTGAGAAAGTTGAAGGGGGTATGGGAGAAGATATGGGAGAGAGCAGATTTGATCAGGGGATTTTCTGTGGGACTGCTATTCTGGGTTGGTGGGTAGGGAAAAATGGGAAAAATTGTAAATTGTAACTCAAAATCTGGCAGAAATGAATGATGTAAACCACAATTTAATGAAGCATTTGGTAAAAAAAAAATAGACTAACTTGGGGTGGCCAGGTGGCACATGAATAGATCACTGGCCCTGGAGTCAGGAGGACCTGAATTCAAATCTGACCTCAGACACTTAACCCTTACTAGCCATGTGATCTTGGGCAAGTCACTTAACCCCGATTGCTCTGCTTTACCCTCTCCAAAAAAGGAAAAAAATCTACTAACAAATGGAGAAAGAGGCCCAAAAAGTCAATGAGATGAATGCCTTGAAAAGTAGAATCAACCAGATGGAAAATGTGTTTCAGAATCTCACTGAAGAGAATAATTCCTTCAAAATTAGATTAGAGGAAGTGGAAGCTAATGACTTTGTGAGAAATCAAGATACTATAAAACACATACAAACAAATTAAAAAATAGAAGGCAATGTGAAATATCTCACTGGAAAAACCACTGACCTGGAATATAGTTCCAGAAGAGGTAATTTAAAAATTATTGGACTACCTGAAAGCCATGATCAGAAAAAGAACCTACAAATCATCCTTCAAGAAATTCTCTAGGAAAATTGCCCTGATATTCTAGAAACAGAGGGCAAAATAGAAATCGAAAGAATTCACTGATCAGCTCTTGAAAAAGATCCCCAAAACAAAACTCCTAGGAATATCGTAGTCAAATTCCAGAGTTCCCAGGTTGAGAAAATATTACAAACTGCCAGGAAGAAACAATTTGTGTATTGTGGAAACACAATCAGGATAACACAAGATCTGGCAGATTCTATACTAAGGGATCAAAGGACGTGGAATATAATATTCCAGAGGTCAAAGAAGGTAGGATTAAAACCAAGAATCACCTACTCAGAAAAACTTAGTATAGTGCTTCAGGGGAGAATATGGACATTCAATGAAATAGATGAAATTGATGAAAAAACCAGAGGTGAACAGAAATTTTGACTTTCAAATACTAGAAGCAAGAGAAGCACGAGAAGGTAAACAGGAAAAAGAAATCATAAGGAACTTAAAAAAGTTGAACTTTTTACATTCCTACATTGAAAAACTATAATTTTAACTCAATTTTTTTAGCCCTCAGTCACTGAATGGGCATTGCTTTAGACAAACTGAGACCTAGGAAATACCTTAATTTAAAAAGGCCAAGGTCACCCATTGAATCCTGGGCCATTGCCACTTGTCTGCTATGACTCTGGAGGAGAGAGTAAGGCTGATGAATTTGTGTAGCTCTGACTCAATTAAATCCAATTAATGTGCAAGGCAAGACACCACCTTCATGTTGTCCTCTGAGAAAGAAGGACAAACAATTGGAGGAAGCTTTGTGGCATAGTGGATAGAGTAAGGGCCTATAGTCAGGAAGACTCATCTTTCTTATTTCAAATTTGGCCTCAGACACAAGACTTTGGGCAAATCATTCAACCCCATTTGCCTCAGTTTCACCATTCCTCAGTAAAATGAACTGAAGAAGGAAATGGCAAATACTCTAGTATCTTTGCCAAGAAAACCCCAAATGGCATCACTAAGAGTTGGATATGACTGCAAAATGACTGAACAACAGCATCCTCAATAAGAACTAGTATTGATTATAAAGTTCATGAGATAACTTTGTGTTATTCCAACATTTTCATTTCAATTAATATGTATCTTTGTGCCAGATGTGTACTCTGTGCTGTAGACATAAAGACAAAAGTGAAAAATGTTCTTGCTTTCAAGGAACTTGCATTCTTTTTGGGAAAAAAAAAATATATATATACATATACACACACACAATAAATACAATGTATGTTTTTTTGGGGGGGGGTTGGAGGAGGAAAGGGCACTAACAACTAGAGGATTCAGGAAAGGCTTACCACAAGAGGTGGCATTTTAGCTGAGTTAGCAAGGAGCCCTTTAGAAGAAATTTTTAGATTCTAACTGGTGGAGGTGAGAAGAGAGAGAACTCCTGGAAGGGAACAGCATTTACAAAGGTGAAAAGGTAATGAAATTGAAGGCAGCATATGGAAACATCATTCATAGATTGAAATGAATGGCTTACCCTTTGAAATGGCATTCCATTCTATCTTGCCTCCAAAATCATTTATGCTTAGAAAAATAATGTTGCCAACAATAGCATCTTTAAGCACAGAGAATCATAAATAATACAGACAAAGCAAATTAATATTTATCACTTTTAGCTTTTTTCTCCCTCATGTTTGTGTGATTATGGGAATAACATGTTAACCACAGTGTACCTTGGTTTCCCCACTTATGATATTAATGTATCTAGCATATTTTCTTCATAGACCTAGTGTGTGAAATGATTCAGTGGTTGTTATGTGAAAGTGTTACATAAAGTGTTATATTGCATTTCATATAAAATGATATCTTATAGTAGAAAAAGCACTGCTTATAAAATCAGAAGACTTGGGTTAACTTCCTGGATCCAACACTCACTAGCTGGGTAGCTTTCTGTAAAGCCTCTTGATTTTTACTGTTTAATTTTTCCATCTATATAATGAAGGAGTGAAACATTCCATAAGAATTAAAGTGCTTTTTGTTTTTGTTCAGTTATTCAGTTGTGTCCAACTTTTTGTGTCACCTCACAACCCTCCTCAATCAACTTTCCATAGAGTTTTCTTGGCAAAGATATCAGAGTGGCTTGTCATTTCTTTCTCTAGTTTTATATAGGCAGGCATCAAGTGACTTGCTTAGGATCACAAGCTAGTGTCTGAGCTCAAATTTGAATTTAGGTCTGACTCTAGGCCCAGTGCTTTATCCACTGCACCAGCTAGCTACCTTACTCAAGCAATTACTATGTGCCAGATGTGCTAAGCTTTATAGCTATGAAATAAAGGGAAAGCCAGCTCAAAGAACTTTTATTCTAATGGGGTCATACCTTGAGACTTCAGTGGATTATGGATCTGTGATCTCACTAATATGGGTAAATCCTACATTGATGCATAGTAAGACCCATCCAAGCCTATCTATCTCATGAAACTTTTTTTTCTATCCTTCCCCAGCTCTGCCCCACTATACAAATCTTACACATGGGAAGGCTCAACATTCAGCCAACCTTTCTCAAGGTTTTTTGACATTGTATGGATTTTTTGAATTGTATAGATCTCTCACTTGATCAGACCATTTTCTCTTTCTATCATACAATTCCTTGTTGACATCTTTTTTTTTATTAAAGCAATTGGGGATAAGTAACTTACCCAAGGTTACATGGCCAGTTATTATTTTTGTGTGGGTGTTAAGCATGAGGATGGAACCGGTCCTGGGTCCTCCTGACTCTGGGGCTGGCGCTCTTACTCACTGCACCACCTAGCCACCCCCTTGATGACATCTTTTAGGGCTGTTTGTTGGGAGTGCCTCATTGGCATGTTGAAGTCTACTCACATACTCCTAGAGTTCCCTACATTACCCTCTGTGTAATACTCACTTTTTCATTCTTTGGAGATAGTGATATTACATGGCACATAGTGGCACTGGTAAAAATGTATTGAAGAGACATTTTCATGGGAAGCTTGAGGTCAGTAAGAGTTTTACAATTTCTCTAACGCAATCCAGTTCACTCTACTTCTCCTTTTCAACTCTGGGTCCATATGTATTATCTGCCAGGCAATACATACTGTTAACATGTTTTCTAGGATGTCTATACAAATGAATGTTGAAATCTGGGCAGTAGACTTTCTTTACCCACTTATTCTTTCTTATGTAGATGAACAGGCCAAACTCCTCTGAGTATTTCCATAACTCTTCTAGTAGGTTCTGGTGAAGATCTGGAGGGTTTAATGCAATCAATTCTTCAGTGACATTCACAAAAATGTTTTTGTAGAGGACCTCACCATTCTCAAACAATCCTTCTTTGGATGAGACTGTGGAACTTCCTTAGCAAAAATCCATTTATAGGGTCAGTATTAGTACAGTACTCAGAGGACTTGGGTTTCAGTCCTAGACCTCTATTTATTACTTGCTTGATCTTGGACAAGCAAGTCAATGCCTCTGTGCTTAAGTTACTTTTTTTTTTTTTTTGCTTCTTTCAACAAGTCATTGAGTAGCAATGAGATGATTAAATGCAACAACAGGAAGGTAGAAGGTAAGAGGAGAAATAATGCATCTAAAAAATTCATAGAATGGTGAGGCAGAATAAACAGTAGCAATCTGGATTAGAAATCTGGAAACCTGATTTCTGGGGCAGCTGGGTGGCACAATGAATGGAGAGAGCACTGTCCCTGGAGTCAAGAGCAACTGAGTTCCAATCTAACCTTAGACACTTATTATCTATGTGACCCTGGGTATGTCACTTACTCCTTTTTGCTTCAGTTCCTCATCTATAAAATGAGCTGGAGAAGGAAACAGCAAACCATTCCAGCATTTCTGCCAAGAAAACCCCAAATAGGGTATGTAGAGTCAGACACAAGTGAAAGGACTTCATGACAGCATGTGTGATTTCTAGTCCTAGCTTTTTCCTATATAGTTGTTTGAACATAGACAAGCAATTTTACCTCAGTTCTCTCATCTTTGAAAAGGAAGTCTTGGAGCATATTATTTCTATAGCCCTAGACTAGGAGTTTAGATACCTATATTCTTGTCTTATCTTCCCTATCTTATGCCACTGGGTAAGTGAAAAGATAATTGAGCTTGTAATCTGGGGAACTGTGAGTTTGGGTAATTTACTGAACTTCCCTACCCTTCACTTTTTTAAACTGAAAAGATTAAAAAAGCTTATGTCCAAGATCCCCTCTAACTCTATATCCAATTACCTAATCTTTAATAAATAAGCAGAAAATTCTCAGACTCCAGTGACGTCTCTAAAAGCAGTATCTAAACACATGTATCTCCTTTGCCAAACCTTCCTTTTTTCCCCCATCAAGTAACCTCAAACTCAGGTGAAATTTGGCTGAGAAGAAGGGTTGTCAAGAAACTTGGGATCCTTTAGGCCAATATAGTTTTTTTATTATCTGACATTTGCTTTAGTGTGACACAAGGTGAGTCATGAAATCGGATAAAGCAAATGGCACCTGCCTTTCATTGTGATTAGATTATGTAGTATTTTATCTATGAATATTAAAGAGCAAATAGGCTTTGCAGGTGAGAAGAAGCCAACCCTGTGAGGAAACTCCCATAGTGACTTTTCTGTCACTGCAGAGAATTGGAAATTGATCTTTCTCTTTCTATCTAATAAGTATTCCAAAAGTTTCACAGTCGAAGAACCAAAAGTAACTCTTTCTAATGAGGATATTCTTAAATCCCATTGGTTGGTGATTGATGTGACTGGGCTATTTGGTTACTGAAAATCACTTCAACAATGTGCTAAGCAAGTCTCTAAGTTCGAAAGGAAATACTGATCCTTCCTGGAAGAGGAAGGTACTCACTAAGAGTCCCTTTGTTTTCCATTCTCCAGTTGTTTCAGATTCCTTAACACCAAGTGCACCATAGCACACCAGTACTACCCACAGGGTTTTCTTGGCAAAGATACTGGCGTGGTTTGCCATTGTTCTCCAGTGGATTAAAGCAAACAAAGATGACCTATCCAAGGTCACATAACTAGTGTCTGAAATCGAATTTGAACTCAGGTCTTTTTGACTCTAGCCCTAGCACTCTACCCTCTGAGCCACCTAGCTGCCTTCTAGCCCTGATGAAATAATAGATCTAGTCAAGAAAGATATAGAGTTAAACATTAGGATCACAATATAATCCTTCTCTTTAAGGAATTTACAATCTAATGAGTGGACATGGCTTGTACACTAGTAAACATGATATAAGATAGGATATGGTAAATAAAAGTATTAATCACTTTAAGCAGTGTTTTAAAGGAAGTTGAGATCACTTCTTCTGAATGTCTCAATTTCCTTATCTGTCTAAAGATAGGGAAACTGTGTGATTATGTCAACTTTTTGTACATTTCTGCCCTGACTATTCTTCTCTGAGGTATGGAAGAAAATTCCTCTTAAATTTAGAGATGTAATGGAGATGAAACCAAAGAATAGATATTCTTTTGGCTCCTTTGAAAACTGGATGTTCATTGTTTCTGTCTATGTTTAGTGAGTTGTTTTAGTTTTGTGCATGCACAGCCTAAATTAATTGGATAATTTATCATATAAATGAGGCATCCCTTCAATTTCCTGCTTACATTTTCTGTTTTTTTTTATCTATTCCCCATTAATTTTTGAACAAGTGAATAGACATTTGCCAAATGTGGTGTGCTACTCAGAGGTATTCTTGAGATTCTTCTTCCATTTGATTTGTCTGTCTTTTTTTTGTGAATTTAGACCTTCTTGATCACAGAATTTGAGACTCAGAAGGGATTTTGGTGGTCTCCTAGTTCATTCACACACAAGAAAGAATCCTCACTATAACATATACAATATGCAGTTGTCTACCCTCTGCTTGAAGACTTCCAAGGAATGGAAATTCATTTTCTCTTGAAGCAGCCCATCCTACTTTTAAATAGCTCTCATGCAACCTCTGTACCAAAGCCCATTGTATAGGACTCTCTCCTTATTACTGGAGATAAAGCCCTAGAGTTGGTGAGAGGTGAGATAGTGTAAGCTTTTGCCAGTCCCCTTTGAGTTCCCTGTTTGGCATTATCTACAAGGACAGTATTGAGTCAACTTCCAACTTTGAGAATAAAAAAAGGAAGGGGCCAACCCTACTTAGGTTGCTGAAGGGAAAGACTCTGGGAAGATATCAAAGGAACAGGCAGTCCACATCCCATCCTGCATTTCCAGCTTGCTACACTAGAGACTTTGGGACCATTTCCCCTTGGGTGAGATCCGGAGCAGTTTCTTTTAGTTGAGCTGAGTTATCTTGCTCCCAATGGGAAAGCTTCTTCATTTTTGTATTGCCTGGTATATATTCTCCTATGTGTACTTTCTCTGAAGTCTGTTTTTCTATGATTTGGATAAATGGTCTTCTTTGCTATTTGCTACATGTTTTCATTTTGGAGCTGATCTTACTGGTTGGAAAAATGGTTAAGCCCAAGATATTTAGTGTGGCATCTCCTCCCCCAAATCATAAAGTGATCAAAAGTTAGATGGAAACTTGTCATATACTTCAGATTAATGACATTTTAGGGAGTAGATAAATATATTCCTAGCCTGGTGCAACTCTCTCTGAGGACAGAACAGAATGGCCTCTCGTCCCAGTCTCCTGCTTTTCCTCTTGGAAGGAATAAAAATCTTCTCTGGAGAAGAATGGGAAGAGAAGAGACTAGAGATGTTTGTTCTGACTCCTTTTGAACTACACATAACACCAACCTCCTGCCTACATATAGAGACCCCTCTCTATGGTTATACTAACTTTAGGAAGATTTTCCTGATAGTTATCCTAATTCTACCATTTGCAATTTCCACTCATTGCTCCTAGTTGTTTTCTGGGGTGAAACAGAACAAGTCTGATCTCTCTGTATGACAGCCCTTTGAAAACCTCTAAATAGAAGGTCTCTGAATAAATGCTCAAATTGTTGTTGTCAGGGAGTGGCTAGGTGGCGCAGTGAATAGAGCACTGGCCCTAAAGTCAGGAGGACCTGAGTTCAATTCCAGCTTCAGACACTTAACACAAAAAATATCCATGTGACCTTGGGCAAGTCACTTAACCCCAATTGCCCTCCAAAAAGAAAAAGAAAAGAAAAAAAGAAAAAAAATTCTTGTGGTCAGTGATTTGGATGGTGAGTTCTGTGAGCCATGTTTATAAAGAGTCATTCAATCAAGTAATTCATTAACACTAGAAGGATGAAGCACATCAACTGATAATTTTTTTATTATGATTTTACTTTGAAACAAAAATTTTCATCCTATTTACATTCTTTGCCTTATAAATTAAAAATGCACTGTGCCAATTGACATAGATTGATTTTTAAAGGTATTCCTAAATATTAGTCCTTCTTTAAGCACTATTATGTACCAGATATGGGAAACCCAGGCAAAGGCCTACCTAGCACCACATTGTCATTTCAAGGAAGGCACTGTGCTCTATGAACAAAGAAGAATTGCAGTAGCTCAAAAGAAATGTGAGATGCATAAATTTAGAGACATCTCCTCCCTAAATATTGATATGGAATATTTGTGCTTGACCTGTGATAGAGCCTTCTGAGTTCATATTAATCTGATCAACCCCAGTCAGACACACTGGAACTTGACTCTAACAGAGCGATGTCATTTTGGTCTTCTTCAAGAATGAAGGACAACAACTAACCAATTAGGTGCCAGATACTGTGCTAAGCACTAGGGATACAAGTGCAAAGATTAAAACAATCCTTACTTACAAAGAGTTTCCCTTCACATTACAGTGCTGTAGACTAATCACAACTCTCCCCAAATTTGCACTTAATTTTTATGCAAATCCTTGATATATAGAAACCAAGAGAGGGAAAGTTGGGTTATGGAAAGGCTAAGTGTACATGAGATTACTTATAGATAGAAGAGGGTGTTCGAATTTGAAGGAATCTAAGAGGTTTTCTAGTACAACCCCCTATTTTGTGGAAGTAAGAAATGAACACCTGCCAAAATATACACAGCTAGCTATCTGCAATGTTATGAAGGGGAAATTCAGGTTATCTGATTCTTCACAGATTTCTTTCTGCTTCTTTGACTGCCTTTGTCAATATCAGGAGTCCTGAACCTCTGAGGACAGTTCTGGTAAATCTACTAGAAAGGGAAGAGAGAAAAGGGGAAGGGAATAAACATTTATTAAGTGCCTATGATGTGTCAGGGGTGGCTAGGTGCTGCAGGAGATAGAGTGTGTAGGGCTTAGAGTCAAGAATATTCATCTTAATGAATTCAAATCTGGGCTCAAACACTTACTAGCTTTGTGAGTCTGAGTAAGTCACTTAACCTTGTTCACCTCATTTTCCATATCTGTAAAATGAGCTGGAGAAAGAAATGGGGAAACATTCCAGCATCTTTGCCAAGAAAACCCCGATGGGTTGGTGAAGAAGTGAACATCTCTGATAAAGGTCTCATTTCTCAAACATAAAAAGAACGGAGTCAAATTTATGAAATAAGAGCCATTCCCCAAATGAAAAAATGATCAAAAGATGTGAAGTTTTCAGATGAAGTAATCAAAGCTATTTATAGCCATATGAAAAAATGCTCAAAATCACTAATAATTGGAGAAATGCAAATTAAGACAATTCTGAGATACTATCTCATGCCTATTATTAAATTGACATAAATTATTATTTTATTATCTATAATATTTTATAATATTATTTTTATATTATTAAATTCACATAAAAATGACAAACGTTGGAGGGGATATGGGAAAAATGAGACATTAATGCATTGTTGGTGGAGTTGTGACCTGACCTGATTCAACCATTTTCTAGAGTAAGTTGGAACTATGACCCTTTAGTATAAAACCGTTTGACCTAATAATACCCCTACTTAAGTCTCTATCCAAAAAGAGATTAGAAAAAGAGGAAAAGGATCTATCTTTACAAAAAATATTTATAGCAGCTCTTTTCTGGTGGCAGAGAACTGGAAATTGAAAGGATATCCATAAATTGGGAATGGCTGAACAAATTATAAGTATGTGATTGTGATGGAATATTATTGTGCTATAAGAAATGAGAAGCAGGGTGCTTTCAGAAAAAGCTGGAAAGACTTACAGAAGTTGGTGCAAAGCGATATGTATTTTGTACAAAGTAACAGCAATATTGTAAGATGATCAGCTGTGAAAGTTTTAGCTATTCTTAGCAATATAATGATCCAAGACAATTCTGAAGGACTCATGATTAAAAATGCTTTCCATCTCTAGGGAAAGAACTGATGGTGTCTGAATACAGATTGAAGCACACTTTTTATAGCTTTATTTTTCTTGAATTTTTTTGGTCTATGTTTGTTTTTCACAACATAACTAATATGGAAATATGTTTTACATGACTAGACATATATAACCTATATTAAATTGCTTGCCTTCTCAATAAGGGGTGTGGGGATGGAGGAAGGAAGAAAATTTGGAACTCAAAATTAAAAAAAAATAACTGAATCTTAAAAATTGTTTTTACATGTATCCCCAAAGCCCAGCACCATGTCTGCCTCATAAGTGCTTAATAAATTTTGTTAACTGCCATACACATACACACACTCACACACAAACACAAACACAGACACACACACCTATATGTTATTAAAGCAACGAACCTGGCAGTTGGTTTGGGGCTCACTGTACCAGTGTCTGACCAATTAGATTTCCTCTGGGGATTTACAGGACAAAATTTTATTCAAAAGCAATTAGATCTAGGCAATTGGAAAGAGGCAGTTTAAAAGAAGTTCTTAGATTGTCTCTATATTTCTGAATCTTTTGTTCTCTTTCCTCCAAATGGAAAGGTAAATGGGTTTGTTGTTGTAGATGGATGGAGAGTATGCTACCTGTCTTTGTGGCCCATAACTATGATTCAGTGGCTAGTTGCCACTGAATTGGTTTTATGGTGTTAATTGGGAAGTTTTCATCCTAATGACATATGTCACCTAAAGAAGATCAAGGGTGGGGATGGAGGACTCTATCATTTTTCTGGGGCTCTTCTAGAAGTGATAATGATTTTTTCTTATTTCTTAAAATGGTAAGGCAAGTAAGGGACAAATAGACATTTATGGTTAAATTCCTAGGGCTTGATGATTAGATCAGGGAGAGGGGAGGGTGTTTTGGACAAGGTTGTGCTGAAGAGAGAACCTGCCCTTTGTAAAGTTAGGTTTCTTAACCTTTACCCACTGTCCTCCAGCCATCTTTCTTCAGTACCCCCTACCTATATACTCAACACTTTGTTGGTTCCTCTCCCTCATGGCTCTTTTCTTCAGTTCTTTCTTTGGACCCCTTACTTGGACTTGATTATTGTTATTGTTTTCCATACTATTACAGATGAATTTGAGGTTTCAATAAACAGTTTAAATGGTTCAAAAAACTCAAAAATAAACGAAAATCCTTTCTAGCTCTATATCTATGATCCTATTATACAATGTAACTTCTTGCAAAAAAAATCCAAGGCATTTTGATAGAAGTAAAAATAATGAGTCATTGATTATCCCTGGACAGCAAAATCACCAGCCTATCTCATTTCTAATACAATACTAAATTAATTTGTTCAAGATCAAAATAAATTTTTCATCATGGAGTCATGATTAAATGGCCATTGAATTTTTACATGTGGACAATCATTCAGTTATCTCTTCTAATTTCCTCATAAGGCTTTGGAAATAAAGACAAATACCTTGGATATTTTTCATAGATTGGACCCTCACGCACTGTGATCCACAGATATTCTTCTGGGATGAGTTAAGTAGTAAGATTTAAGGGACATGTAAATGATTCCCCCATTGGAACAAAATTGGATAAGGGTTAGGGACTTGACCTATGATTTCATTGCCAGGAGCAGAATCTTCCTCTACTAATATAGGTTAGTATGTTCCCTACAACTTACAGTCTTAAAGACTTGCCTAGGGGTGGCTAGGTGGTACAGTGAATAGAGCACTGGCCCTGGAGTCAAGAGGACCTGAGTTCAAATCTGACCTCAGACACTTAACACTTACTAGCTGTGTGACCTTGGGCAACTTACTTGATCCCAATTGCTCTGCCTTCCCCGCTCCAAAAAGAAAATAATAGAATTGCCGTAACTTGCCTAGGATCTCATAGTCAGTGTATATGGTGAGGTGGAATGGGGCAAGGAGGAGACATAAGCCTCCTAGTTCAAGGCTAGTTCTATACCTAGTATGCCATTACTTCCTCTACAATAATCATCTTATACTATAATTAAATTCAAAATTTTCCTTATTACATGTAGTCTTTTGATTTTTAACTGATCTTCAGAAAGTTCCTACTAAAAAATAAATCTCTTATCTGCAAAGAGTAAAAAAATGCATTGGCAGTCATAGGTGGACATATTAATATGGATTAATTTATTAGTTTTTTGGTAGAGACAAAGGGCCTGAGAAAATGGAATACAGCACAGCTAAACTTTAATGGGAGAGAGGACTGAGATCAATGTCATAATGGGGTACCCTAGGTGATGGGATAAACTTGAAGTCACTGGGTTCATAGATGGAGGTGGTAAGATTAAGAAATATGGGCAAGATTCAAAGTTTTGTATAGTGATTACTTGGCCATTTAAGGCCACTGACTATTAGCAGCCATTAAGAACTCAGAAACTAGGTCTTATGGAGGTTTAGGTATGGAGGCCACACCCATGGTAGTATAAAGAAATTGCTAGTTAGGAAACCAATATTTGGGTGAAGGGAAAACACTCCACAACAGATTGGGGTCAACAGTTTTCACTTGAAGCCTTAGGCCTACTGATTATAGTTAAGCATGAGAGACAAATCAGAATTATATAGAGGCTGGTGATTGTTAGACTGTCCTACTAATTTTGATGAGACAGAATGTGTGGGAGCATTGCAGAACCATCAAACAAAAGGCTGCAAGACACAAACAACCATATATTTGGGAAGGAATAATGACAGGTACATATGTTGAAGAAACAAGTGAGATGTGAAAAGGCAGGGTATAATGAGATGCATTAAAGGGGTGTAATGAGAGGTGGAGACCAAGGTGGAGTAAGTATCATATATGGGAAGAGAGACATATAAGCACATGTAAGTGAAAGGATGCAATTAGATGCATCTGTGGAAGTAGCAGTGAGGTGGCTAAAGAAATGCACATACTTAAAGGGTGCAATGAATTGTGCATTACAGGGGTGTAATTAGTGGTATAATGAGAAGCTATAAGAAGACTGAGAAGGCGGTCAGCCTTTGTGAGTTCAGGGAGCTGCTATATGGTGTTATAAGCAGAATGCAAATAGCTGGAATGTTAAAATGCTGCGATTAAACATTGAGCTCCACTGACCTTGACATTTTGTCTTGAATACCCAGGGACACCTTAAAACAAGAAATTTCTTTGTCTCAGAACTGGCATGGTTCTGCTGAGAAAGAATGCGTAGGAGTATCATTGGGGGCATTGTGATCAATCCATATCACCCTCTTATTTGCTGTGATGTAGAGCTGTGTACTAAAAATCTAACCTTGAAAAATAGCTAAATTAAGGCGTGACCATTTGATTTGCCTAAGGATTCATTTCAGCTTTTCATTCTTCATCTATTCAACCATTTGTTTTCTTTACTGGAAAAGGAGCAAATTCCTTCATTAATTAATTTAGCCATTATTCAACCATATGTTTAGCAATCATTCAGCAATTTGTTGAATGCCTACTATGTGTGTCAGGTTCTGAATTGAGCCAGTTTTCCAGATAACTACCTCATTTTTCCAATCCAAACTGTCTGTACAGGCATAACATGATAGCAAAAAACCAAGTAAAAGTATGCAGCTTTATTTCCTTTCTGAAAATAAATTCTGTCTCTTAAGATGTGCTATGCATTTAAAGTATTGTAGTGGGCAGTAAAAAATTCATAACATCTTGAATTTGACAGTTTTCTGGTTATCATTTGGAATCAGGGTTTGTTGTTTTTAACTACCACAGAACTTTGCAGGGGAATGTGATTTATTTGCCTAGTAACTACAGCTGAAATAAATGGGATATTAGCCTCATCTCCTTAAGCTGGCTGAATTAATGCTTCTTTAATTCACAGTTCATTCCTATGGCAGAAAATGACAGGCTTTATTGAGCTCTGTTACAGATTTAATAAGGAGTGTATGCTCCTGATCCTACTGGTAGCAATTTAATACACTGCAGAGCCTGTCAAAATTCAATTCAGGGTTGAATGAGTAACCAGTAAAAGTCAATTTCATATCCTAGAAGAGATAAAGCCAGTAGGCTCTTTTCACCAAGCAAATGATAATGTCCTTTTGGGTCCTTAGTACAATTGGCTTTTAAACTTCCAATATCTTTAGTTAGGGAGATGTGAGAAGACTGGAGATAGACTGAGCTCCCAGTGGGTCTTCAAGGAGAAATCAGCAGAAAGATGGCCAGCATTCTTACCTATTTTATTACTTCTGACATTTCATTGCCTACTTACTCTGAATTGAATATCAGCTCCCTTGAAGAACTGATAGCATTAGCTCTCAAACAGTGATACTTCTCTTTTTGTCCCTTCTCTAAGTGTTTTTTTCCCCACAGATGCAAATTTAGCCCCAATAAATATATTTTAGTAATTTGATGAATTTGTGGTCTCATTAATATAGATACTCCCCCAACTATATATAATGCAACACATCTATGGCTTTCCGCACTATATGTTTCTTGCAGATATCCTTCCATGAATCTGCCCTAGGGGGCCCTTAAGGACCTTTCTATAGATTTTTTGACATTGCATGAAATACATATTGTCCATTGGTTATCTTGGATACTCTTGCTACATAAGGATCCATATTTATGTTTTTATGTACAATTACCACAGAGAATAAGAGGGAAACCTATTCTTTTATTGGGTATTTATGCTTTGGATCTCGAGTCTGACTGTATAGAGCTTAGAGCTGCCATTAAAATCAAATATACTGTCATTTGTCAGACAACCATTGAAAAGAGGCAGCTGCAGACCACAGAAGGCCAACTGACAGTTTTTATTTTTTTAGTCTTCATTTATGTATATTGTTACTCTTTTCCATTAAATCTACTAAGTAAATTGAGATTCTTTTCTTTTCTTTTCTTTTATATGTAGTATGTTTGTGAATATTAAGTTCCCTTTCCTTTTTGTGTGCATGTGCTTATGCGGTATTTGTTTTTAAGATATGCTCTTCTGGCAAATATTTGCTTCTAAGATATATGCTTCTGGCTACTCCTATGGGTAGAACACTTCACCTCCTCTCTATTCTTTGAAAAATATCTATCCCTTGGTGCCTTTTTTTTCTCTTTGTCCAAGGGTGACTATTCTGTAAAGCAATTTGGAACTATACTAGAGAGTGACAAAAATGTCCATTTTCTTTTTCAGTTGAGAAATCTCACTGCTGGGCATATATCTAAAGGAGGTCAGAAATAGAAAGAAAGGACATCCAAAATTATATTTGCACCTTTTTTCTTGTATCAAAGATGGATTTGTGATATTTTGAAACAAAGTAGATATTAATCTGTTGGGGAATGGCCAAATAAATTATGGTATATGTATGTCTAGGGTATATTGTCTCTTTAAGGTGCTACTCCAAGAAATGAAAAATTTTAATGCGAAACGGAATAAAAAAAGTAAATAGAGTCAAATCAAATGATAAAGCATGTGTTGGTAAATGTTTAATAATTGGCTCTGAGGTGGACATACATGACACTTAAAGTTTAACTTGAATTATTAAAATTTTCTCTATCACATTCTTGAAAGTGATAGTTTGTTAGAAAATGGACAAGCCAATAAATCAATTCCTGATTTGTGGCATTTGACAATTTTCAAGGTATAAGTATGCTGAAATTTTTTTATTTGGTGCTGAGAGCTAAGTTGAGTTGGTCCTGTTACAAATGAATATTTTGATTCCTAATGGGGGTGTGAGATGAACTTTATTTTAATAAAAATTGATAAAATATGTGTACAAGAGAGCACAGTTTTCAGATGGGATGTGAGCAGTCTGGGTCATAAAAATTAACTGTGACATAAATATAAAGACAAATTGTCTTATAAAAGATAAAGGATGAGTCTTTATATTATTGATTGTCTAACAAGAAAGTATTGTCATTTATCAAAATATGAGTATAAAGAAAAAAAATATAGCCACAAATTGTGTTGGATGATTATTCTGAAGAGGTAGTCCCTCTGCCTACTTGTATATGGCTCTTTTATAACTAAAAAGGGTAAAAGTTCTGAAGTGAGAAATATTAATATTGAAACCTGAGTAATGATTTAAAAAGAGATTGCTGCTTTCATGGGGAAAATTTGTGAGTTGATACTTTTTTAATGAAAATGAGTACCAGAAAACTCTCATAGAAGTCAATGAACAAAGAGGAAACAGAGTTAGGCACCTAAAAAAGAAGGACCAATGGTAAAAATAATGTGTTGTCAAAATTAAAGGCACAGCAGGAAGGAGAAAAACTGTGTCATTGGAGTGGTGGCAGCTTGAAACAATAAACTGACAGAAAGCTTCAACTAAGTGATTCCTAACTGGTGGGAGATAGAATTAGTTTCATTGACCAAGAACTTCAGTGACAGCTATTGAACTTTGGTTCCATCTAACTTTGAGGGAAAAATGAAGATTCTCAAAATTTCCCATTGGTCTCTGCTGCCATCTCTAGTTTAAGAAGGAACAACAGAGAAAGACAGGTTTTGCAACTGCATTATATCGTGGTTAACTTATTAGGTTTGTTTGACTTACTCAAAGAATCATTCTGAACTGTGGTGCTATGAACTCTTTTCTTATTGGACAATAGATATCTAGGCATGAGAATAACTCTGTTGTCTGTATAGTTCAAAGATTGCTAGTCTAATGTACTTTCCAGTTCTCCAGTTTTAAGAGATCAACTATTTGCATTAAAAGGTAACAATTTCTAATTTTTTTAGAGTGATTATAAATGAAAAGAGGTTGTAAATTCTTAGTTGAAGTGTAGAAGAAAGATTTACCCAGTTGAAAAAAGGTACAGATTAATAGACAACCAGTGGGCAGAGAAATATTCTTGTGCTTCAGATCGTCCTGGATGGAGCAAAAACACTAAAATATGCAGTTCAAAGTTATGAGTTACCCTGAGACCACAAGTTTCCTCCTCTATGTGCTTCCTGCCAGGTTCTTATAATTTTGTGCCCAGTTTTCCCCACAGATTTTGCTTACATTGGGGGAAGAATGTGACCCAAATTTATGTATAGATTGTGCTATATTTTATTATTTTGATATCTTTCTGATACATGAATATCTAGGATGTCATTTTAATTTTGTTTGCCTTATTTAATAATGGTTACTTATAAGTTAGCATAGTAGATAGAATGCTGGGCCTGGAATAAGGAAGACTCGTCTTGAATTCAAATCCAGACTCTGACACTTAATGGCTATGCCACCCCAGGCAAGTCATTCAACCTGTTTGCTTCAGTTTCTTCATCTATAAAATGAGCTGGAAAATGAAATGACAACTCCAGTATCTTTGCCAAGAAAACCCTAAATGCGGTCATGAAGAGCCAGGCGCAACTGAAACAATATAATAGCAACAATAAGGGGTGAAAATATCATTGTGAGTTTCTGATTGAATAAATAGATGTGTATTAATAGGAATTTAAGAGCTAAAGTGGTGGGGAAGGGAAATGTGTTATTACTTAATGAGGTTTTCCCTAAAGCAATTAAAGAATTTGAGTATAATAGTGTGGTAGTGGCGGTCTGTCTCTGGGAATGTAGAACTATTGGTGTGAGAACAAGTCCAAGTTGGAATGAGTGAGCCAACTCAAAGAATGGGAAAGCATCTACAAGTCCAGCTTGAGGGGGGATATATTGTACATGGGTAATGTTATACTATTAAAAATATATATTACACTATTAACAAAAAAAAAACAAAGAATATCAAGGATGCAGAGACATGTGGGATGAGTTATATGAGCTTGGGGAGGAATCAAAGTAAGCAATACCAGGAAAACAATACATATGATGATTACAAAAAGTAAAGAAGAAAAAAATGGAGGGGGCAGAGTCAAGATGGCGGAGTAGAAACAGCACTTCCACACAGCTATAGCTCCCACCACTTCCAATCCATATAAAAGGGGACTCTAAACAAACTCCAGAGTTTCAGAATGCACAAAATGACACAGAGAAGCTAACTTCCCACTGAGGACAGCCAGGCAGCCCAGAAGGGAGTGGCCACCACAGCACTCTGGGAGCCAATCCCAGGACCCTGTGATTCAGAGGTTTTAGCCCCAGGGCAGCCTGACCAGCAGCTGGCTGGAAGGGGTCTAGAATACCAGCAGCTGTGGCATTTCCAGAATTTCAACATATAGATGCCAAGGACAAAGTGAGAGGTCAGCGCAGTATGGACTTTGGGACTTGTGGTGAGAGCATGTCAGCCTTTTTCCCTTGGGGTGAGAAGCCCCTGAGACACTTAGGTGCAGCAAGTAGCATGTTGCAGCTTCAGTTCCTGGCCTGCCACACTGTGGGGGGGCCCTAGCAATCAGTCTATGGGCAACAATCTCTCTTGCATTAATCTTCTTGGATCTGGATTGTGGTCTGGGGTGGAGGTCTTGGGGTGTGTGACCAGCTTGCCAGAGCATGTGGAGGCTTCAGAGAGGGCATCCAACTTATACCTCCAACAGCTGAGAAAACCCCAGCATTTGGAATGGAAGCTCTCCTGGCTGGTGGTAGAATCCTACTGTGGCAACAAGCCCAAAAGTCAAATAATTGAGTGGCAACATGCCTAGGCAAAGGAAACAAAATAAATAGAAAAATTCAACATTAGACTCCTATTTGGGGGACAAAGAAGATCAAAACATGGACCAGGAAGAGGACTGTGAGGTCAGAAATCCTGAACCAAAAGCCCCAAATGAAAACATGAGCTGCTTACAAGCCATAGAGGGCCTGAAGAAGCAGATAAGAGAAGTGGGGGAAAATTGGGAAGAGAAATGAGAAAGATGCAAGAAAAGTATGAAATGACAGTCAACAGCCTGATTGAGGAAAATAACACCTTAAAAAAATAGACTAGCTTAAATTGCAAAGGAGGCTCAAAAAGCCAATGAGGAGAAGAATGCCTTAAAAAGCTGAATTTGCCAGATGGAAAAAGAATCTCAAAAGCTCACTGAGGAGAATCATTCCTGCAGAATTTGACTTTAGCAAATGTAAGCTAATGACTTTATGGGAAATCAAGATGCTATTAAGCAGATCCAAACAAATGAAAGAATAGAAGCCAATATGAAATATCTCATGGGAAAAACCATTGACTTGGAAAACAGATCCAGCAGAGATAATTTAAAAATTATTGGACTACCTGAAAGCTATGATCAAAGAAAGAACCTAGAAATCATCCTTCAAGAAATTCTCAAGGAAAATTGCCCCGATGTTTTAGACCCAGAGGGGGAAATATAGGTTGAAAGAATCCACTGATTGCCTCCTGGAAAAGATCCCCAAAAGAAAACTCCTAGAAATAATATAGCCAGGTTCCAGAATTCCCAGATCAAGGAGAAAATATTACAAGCAGTGAAGAAGAAACAATTTGAATACTATGGGAATGCAAACAGGATAACAAAGGATCTGGCAGCTTCTACACTGAGGGATCAAAGGGCATGGAATATGATATTCCAGAGGGCAAAGGAGCTGGGATTAAGACCAAAAATCACCTACCCAGCAAAACTGAGTATCATGTTTCAGGGGAAAATATGGTCATTCAGTGGAATAGAGGAATTTCAAGCATTCTTGATGAAAATACCAGAGTTGAATAGAAAAATTGACATTCAGATACAAGAAGCAAGAGAGGCTTGAGAAGGTAAACAGGGAAAAGAAATCATAATGAACTTATCAAAGTTGAACTATATACATTCCTACATGGAAAAACAATAAATGTAACTGATGAAACTTTTCTCAGTATGAAAATAGTTGAACAAGGGTATATGGGCATATGAATACATATGTGAATGTGTGTATATATGTTTATGGGTATACATAGATAGAGGGCACAGGTCAAATTTAATAGGAAGGGATGATATTTAAAAGGTGAAATTAAGAGTTAAAAGAGGAATATACCTAGAAGTGATGGGGAGAGATGGAATGGGGTAAACTCTCTCATAGCGAAGAGGCAAGGGAAAATTGTTAAAAGGGAGGGGAAGAACAGGAAGGCAAAAAAAACAAATCTTATTCTCATTGAATTTGGATCAGGGAGAGAATGGCATACATACTAAATAGGATATCTCACCCTACAGGAGAGTGGGGGGTAAGTGGATGAGAGAGGGGGGATGATGGAAAGGAGGACAGGAGGGAAGCGGGGGAGGGAAGTTGGAAGCACCCACTTTTGAAAAGGGACAGGATCAAAGTAGGGAATAGACCAAGTGGGAGGTGGGATAGGAGGGAGGGAAATATAGTCAGTCTTTTTCAATACATTTACTATGGTAATGCTTTGCATAGCTACACATGTACATCATATACTGAATTGCTTATCTTCCCAGTAAGGGTGGGTGACAAGGGAAGAAGGGAATGAATCTGGAATTCAAAGTTTTAAAATCAAATGTGTAAAAATATATAAATAGTATTATTAACACTATTTTACATATAATTGGTAAATAAGATATAGAGGCATTGGGGCAAGAGATTCACCTTGCCCTACTGAGAAAGTTGAAGGGGGTATGGGAGAAGATATGGGAGAGAGCAGATTGGATGAGGTGATAGCCTATGGGACTGCTATTATGGGGTGGTGTGTAGGGGAAAATGGGGAAAAAATTGTAACTCAAAATCTGGCAGAAATGAATGATGTAAACCAGAAGTTAAGAAAGCATTTGAAAAAAAAAGAAGAAAAAAATGAACACTTAAGATATAGGTTATGGATCATGTGTAGATCTCCCCAAGGAAGACGTAAAAAGGCACTGAACATAGAGTATAAGTCAGGTATTAATGTGTGGGATAGATAGCTTAATCCTATACACACAAGAAATACTAAAGGCAGAACACTCACTACATGTATTAACTGAACAAGATTCTGTAACAACTTAGAACTACTGGTACAATCTGCTGGGAGGTTGATTCTTAAATGTCTTCAGAATATGAATTACTTCACAGGACTGCTAATTAAGCATTTTACATTCTACCTCTGCTCTGTGCTACCACTGTACTCCAAACCCCAAACTTTTCTGTATTCTGCATTTAAATGCTTCCACAGGAGCTATTTTTACCATTCCCATGAAAACCTATTGAAATGTAACACTACCATTCCAGTGGATGCTGCCACCTCCACACCAATGGACTATTAGAGTTATAAAACTCACAAAGTAACCTCCAATCCTGGACATGTCTGTCCTGTGCTGACTATTTAGTTGTTTATTCAGGAGACACAAAAGAGGCAGCTTAAAGACAGGGTCAGGCTTGCCTAGGCAGAAAATATCCTTTAGGTCCCATATGCTCATAGCCACGTAGAGGCTGAGGTGAGTAAATCGGCCAGCTGTTCCTCACTCACCCTACATTCAAAAACAATTCTTCATAATTTGAAATTGAAAAGAAAAAAATGGTGGAGGGATAGGTTAATCTCTTTTGTACATACACTGAGACATCAATTGGACGTCAGTCACCAATAAGCAGTCCCTTTTTTATTTCAACCCTTTAGTCCAGAGTCATAAATGACCAGAAATAGCTAGGGAGGTCATCATCCTATTTTTGTATTCTACCAAATCTGTGGGTTTTAGTGACATTACACGTTCTTGGTTCTCCTCCCATCTGTCTGGTCATATTGCCCTAGTCTTTGCTGGATCATTATCCATGTTTCTCTCCCTAACTGTAGGTGTTCCTCCAGACTCTCTTCTGGGCTATCTTTTTTCTCTGTATTTTTTCTTTTTGTGATTTTATCATGGATTCAATTATCCTTTCTATGCATATAACTCCCGAATCTACATACCTATCCTTTTATCTCTCTCCTGAGTTCTAGTTCCACATTACCAATGGACAGCTCAAGATCTTCACCTGGAAGTATTGTAGGCATCTAGGGATGTGTCTATTGCTATTATTATCAATAAGTCTATTATTCATCACCTTAGCCCTAAAACCTCCTCCTCTTCCTAATTTCCTTATATCTTTTGGAGGTAATACCAGTTTTCTCTTCCTTTACATTTATTACCTCAGAGTCATTCTTGATTTTCCCTCTTTGTCCCTTTCGGTGCCATCTGTAGATAATCAGCTGACAAATCTTGTCAACTCTACTTCTGTAACATCTTTGACAACTCTCTTCTTTACTTCATTCAAATGTACCATTTGAAGTTGGGACCTCATAATTTCTCACTTCCAATCTCTCTTCCAATCTATCCTCTATATAGTTGCTCAATTAATAGTCTTAAAACAATTTGCTGTGACCCTGAAATGGAAATTGAGGGAATGCCTATCAATTAGAAAATGACTGAAGAAGCTGTGGTATGTAATGGAACACTGTTTTGCTATAAGAAGTGATGAGAAAGCTAATTTCAGAAAAAAACTTTGGAAGACTTATATGAAGTGATGCTGAGTGCAATGAGTAGAACCAGGAAAATATTGTACACAGTAACAGCAGCATTGTAGGATGATCAACTATGATAGATTTAGCTCTTTTCAGCAATGCAATGATCTTAGACAGTTCCAAAAGACTCATGATGGGAAATGCTATCCACATGCAGAGAAAAAGCTATGGAGTCTAAATGAAGATTTAAGCATACTAGTTTCACTTTTGTTTGGTTGTTTGTGGTTTTTTCCCTTTTCTTCTATTTCTTCTTTCACAAAATATGTTTAACATGATTGTACATATATAACATATATCAGATTGCTTGCCATCTTGGGCGGGGGGGAGGAGAGAGAAGAAGAGAGAAGAATTGGAACTCAAAATCTTATAAAAATGAATGTTGAAAACTATCTTTTTGTGTAATTGAAAAGAAATAAAATTCTATTTACAAAAGAAAAAAATATGCCAGTACCATGTATTCCCTGACTCAAGATGCTTCAATGGCTTTCTTTTGTCACTAGAATGATACAAGTATAGAATTTCCTCTCTGACGGTGTACCTTCCCTTTATAGGTAACACTAGTGGAAAGATCAGAGAAATATCTTTGCATAAGCTTTCAAGTAGTGCTCCAAACCCAAGTCATTCTAGCTCTCTGCTTCCTTTTTTACCCTCTTGCCCATGCTCAGATGTACACTGCTTTCCTGGACTCTTTCACAAGCAATAGGACTCCTTCTGGCTCCCCACAGCTTCCAAAATGAGTCTTAACGTTCTGTAGGCAGGAACATATAAGTTCATAAGCTTCCTTATGACTTCCATCTTCCTACTATCTTGGTCCAGGTTATATCTTAGCTTGTTTATCTTGGGGTTAAAAATACAAAGATTGTCATAATTTGCTCAACTGAATTGACTTTATTCCCATTTAAGATTCAAATATCCTTTCTATTTTTTATAATCCATGAGGAATTAACATTTACATTGTAACTAATAATATTTTTACAGAATAGAATAAAAAAATGAAAGACACAACATTAAACTTCTTGATCAGTGCTCAACCACTCTGTGTGAAATGTCTATTTCCAAGAGACTGAAATGCATTCCTTTAAGGTTGGAGTCACTTTGGCTAATAATAGACATTCTCACAGACTATTTGCAAAGGAAGGTTACTCTGACATGATGAGCAAAATCACAAAAAGAAAATGAAACCACCCCATCATGTGGTGAAGGGCAATCCCCTCAATTCCACAGTTGCAAAAGAGGAGGTGGGAAAGTTTCACCAAATGGTGACAGTCAGTTACTGTTCTGAATTTATTCAACAGTCACTTCCCCAACAATTTCCAGGCCAACTATGAAGCCTGATGATCACTAAAGGCACTCTCTGATGTGTCTGACATTGCCCTGAGCTGTCTCTCCAACCTTAGTCCTTTGAACTAATGCTGCAAGCTTACAATCCATTATACATATGGATTTCATGTGGGTTTTCAATGTGTTTTCTTCTAACTGGTCTCTTTTGACAAACCTCTCCACGATCTTTGCCAAGAAAACCCTAAATGTGATCATGAAGAACTGAACACTACTGAAACAAATGAACAACTCCAACAGCAACAACAAAAATGTACCAGGTACTGTGCTACAAACTGAGTCTTCAAAGATAGGTAAAAGACAGTGTCCTCAAGGAGTTCACAGTCCAGTGGGAGAAACAACATGCAAATAACTACATGCAAATGATCTACATACAGGGTAAATTGGAAACAATCAACTGAAGGCAGGCACTAGAATTAAGGAACATCAAGAAACTTCTGTAGAAGGTTGGATTTTAGCTGGTACTTGAAAGAAAACAGGGAAGCCAGGAGGTAGAGATGAAGGAGAAAATTCCATGCACAGAGGATAGCCAGGGAAAAAATGTCCAGAAGTAGGAGATGGAGAGTCTTGTGAGAGAAATAGCAAGGGGAGCAATGTCACTGGATCCAAGTGTATGTCGAGGGCTGTAAGATGTTAGAAGCCTGGAAAGGTAGGAGAACAGGTCATGAAGGGCTTTGAATGCCAAATAGAAGATTTTATATTTGATCCTGAAACTGATGAGGAGTCACTGGAGTTTATAAAGAGTAATTTGATATGGGGAAGTGATGTGATCAGGCCTGTGCTTTAGGGAGATCAATTTGACAGCTGAATGGAAGGTAGACAAGAGCTTGAAGAGGAAACACGACATAGAAAGACCAAAGGCTTTTGCAAAAGTAAGTGGAAGATAGACTAGACTGGGGAGAAACTTGTGTCTAGGAAATTAACTTGCAGGTTATTGAAATAATACAGGTGTGAGGTATAGTCTGGTTTCATCAGGCTAGTACAAGTGTCAAAGAGAGAAGGGGTACATTCTAGAAAAGAAGAAAATTCCATAGGACTTTCTATTTTTCTTTGTTTTGTGGGTTGCCATGGACAATGAACTCATCATCTTATGGCTTGTAATCAGCTCAGATGGTTTTCAGAAAGCAGACCAGACCTCCCACCCAGGTAGAAACTTTCAGAGCTTATATTCTATACATAACCTTCAATAACCCAGGTTTATCTCAACAGCATGATGAAGCATTAGAGTATTTTGATAGCATTGTATAAACAGTATTTCCACTAACTTCTAAAAACATTATAAGTATTTGCTGTCCTTTTCTGTCTAATGATAAAGTGACAAACTATTAGGTGTTATTGGAGGAAGCAATCTAGGGAGATGACAATAAATTCAAATGATGGGAAAAGCTAGATGTAGCTGTAAAAAGTTAAATGCGAAGAGTTGAATGTGAAATGAGAAGAATTAAGGTGGCTTAGGGCTGATAAAAAAGCTTAGTCAAAATGCTAACGTGTCAGCAATATTTATCTTTATAGTGGTAATAATATGTGAGGCAAAAGTTCATATTGTAGGCTGTCTGGTGCAGAATGATATTTTTATTTTCAGTAATGTTATTGTGTGTTTTGTAGAGGTTAGCACTGTAACACTTGGAGGATCTCTTTATATTATCTGTAACATTTGAGAATTCATAATGTTTTACTGAAATTGTTATTTGCGGTTGTTGTGTGATTTAAAAAAATGTATGCTGAATATAAATGAGAGGTAGTATGGATAGATCGCAGGCCTCAGAGTCAGAAAAAATTGGGTTCAAATCCTTCCTGTGACATATAATAGTTATGTCACCCTGGGCAAATCATTTAACCTCTCAAAGCCCCAGGTAACTAGGACTATAATTTGAGGAGTCCTCATTGAATTGCATTGGTAGAGGGAGTTTCCTCACTGGTTGTTTCCCATATCAATAAATTTACAGCTATGGAAAAAAAAGTTGAATTCTTAAAGCAGAATCATAGATATATAGTCCTAGAACATTCAAGCTAGAAAGGAGGACAGAACCATAATATTTATGGGAAGGAAACTTGAAGATCATTTAGTCCAACTCCCTTGTTTAATAGATGAGGGAACTGGGGCTTAGATCACACAAGAACTTAGATTAAAACATGACTTTCCTGATTGCCAGTTTAGTGTGCTGTCTTACTTAGACTGAGGGACAGCTTTTCCCCCAGCAGAACATGTCTTTGATAATGGATGTCAAAAGAAAAATAAAATCTACTCACTAGAAATTCACTTTACAGAAGTCTTTGCCAGGACTCATGCATTCCAATCAGCAAGAGACAGTTCCAATTGTCTCTAAATTGGGCAAATTATAATCTCAATAGCCAGAGTATTTTTGTTGTTGTTGTTGTCATTTTGTTTTTGGCTAAATAGTTACATCTACATTAAGTGGATTATATGCTATTGAACAAGTAGTTCATTTTGGTCATTTTCAGTTGTGTCACAAACTCCCTTTACCAATGCACAACTCTTCATGACCCTATTTGGGGTTCTCTTGGCAGAGATACTGGAATCTTTTGCCATTTCCTTCTCCACTCATTTTACATACAAATAAACGAAGGCAAACAAGAGCAAATGACTAGCCCAGAATCATATGACTGGTTAGTGTCTGAGGCAAGATTTGAACTCAGGACAATGTGTCTTCCTGACTCTAGGCCTAGCCTTTTATCCACTGTGCCAACTAGCTGACCTTCTATGTAATGGTATACATAAAATATTTAACAGCTCCTATTTTAGCCAGTGAAAAACCCTAAATGTGAAATATTATATCACTTATAACTATATGCTGCTTTTATTTTTTCTTTTAAAAGTACCTGGATGCCTGGCCTCAAATCAACCATTTTGTAGCCCTGACTCCTTTCTCCTTTGTTTTTGGTCTTGCAGTATATATGAAGCATACACATAGGTATACAGAGAGTTCCTTCCCTGGGTTTGCATACATAGAAAATTTGCTTTAAGGGAAAAGATATGAGCTTCAAGAAAAGACAGAGGTATTTTATGAATCTTATTTTAGTGTGTTAGGAGAAAGAAAATGCCAGAATGAGACTGTATCCTATCAGGACATGAGTTTGCTGAGAAAATAAGAAGCAATTGATAGGGAATTTTACCTTTGACACAATTCTTTTATTTAAATAAGAGAAAGTGGAAGTAGTAATATTTTAGAAGAATGTAGTAAATATATATTTTTGTTCAAATTGGAGAGTATCCCCATCAATATGATTAGAGGGTATGGACTATTGTTAATTCTTGATCTCCTTGGGAGTTTTTATCTAACTGATGTATCACAAAGAATTCCTCATGATTGACTGACTGGAAAATCAGCCACTCCTCAGAGCTCTATAAATAAGCTGATCATATTCTTCAGAGTGCTCAGATCTTGAGGAATTATGCTTTGTCTTTTTATTTCAACCTTCTTCCAAAATATAGAAAAGGATGGGGGAGATACCTTTCCTCCCTTCTTCCCTACCATCACAAGGTATAGAAATTTACAGCAGAAACACATAGTGGTGGCATTTCTGTGCTTGCACGAAGCTGAGAGGGACGGTGAAGGGCACAGTTCCTGAACTGCTACCTTCTGTGTAGAGAAGGTGAGATTTTGAGTTTGCTAAAGGCTGCACCATTCTGGAATCTAGTCCTTTAGGCAGAGAAGAAAGATTTCCAAAGTAGCAACAAGCTTTAAATATCAGTTCCCTTGTAGATAACCCCAGCTTTAAGAGTTCCTGTGTTTGAGATTTAGAGCTCTAGAATTAATAGAAATAGAAGTTTTCTAGTGGATTCTACCATTTTGGGAAGGAGGCAAACAGTATCCTACTTAGAGAGCAAATCCAAGAAGTTAATCATGAAGTGTAGGTCTGATGAGGTCAATTTTTTCAGTTAGCTCTGAGGCATATTGACTTTTGGGACCATAGAATGGGAAGATTTGTGGGAAAGGGGAACTCAAGGAAATGACAGTTCAGTCAGCAATAACTTACTGAGTTTTTGTTATGTTCCAAGCACTTTGGCAAGCAGTGGAAATATAAAAACAACCAGAAGAAAGACTGTACCTGTCCTCAAGGAGTTTACATGCTAACAGAAGGAGAAAAGAAAAAAAGGAAGCTGGGAAAGTATGAGTAAGAAAGTATTTGCAGGGGAGTGGTAGAAAGGTGAATAGAAATAGAGCCTAGAAAGAAATGAAGACTTGAATGTCTGGGATATTTTCCTTAAAAATGAAGATTCTGGGAGGAACAGCCAATCAGAGCAAGAAGATGCAGAGGTAGAGTGCATTTTCACTGTGAGAAATAGAGGGGTGAATTAATTTGCCATGGTGAGGATGTTTCTGGGGCATGGAAGAATAATTCTAGAGTCAGAAGAGTTTCCACTACAACAGTAATATAGTGGATAGAGTGTCAAACTGGGTCAGAAGACCTGAGTTCAAATCCAACCTCTGAAACCTATTAGCTTTGTGATCCTGGGTAAGTCACTTAACCTCCATTTGTCAGTTTCTTCATCTGAAAAATAAGGATAATATTAGTGAGGATAAAATGAAATAAGAATTGTAAAGCATTAATATAGTGCCTGGCTTATTATTATCATTATTATAGTGTGGAGATGATGGACTATTTAAATGCTTTATGCTTCTGTGTTGTTCATTAATGTCTTTTGGCATCTTAAGCATTTTCTTGGGGGCAGGGAAGTAAGGCTGTCCATACTTAGAAAAAAAATTTTTTAATCTCCCTAAGATATGCTTTATATATTGCATTTGGATTTGGAGGATTTGGAGCCTTGCTACACACATTTATGATGCTTCAGATATGAGCTATACCTAAGTTTTATTTTGGAGACTTTCTTAAATTAATCTGGGGCGGGGGGAGCAATGAGCTATAGGAAGAGAGATTGACCCTCTGTGATAATGCCCCTAGGATGGTACCTGATCCATGAAAGCCCATAGGCCCCCAAGAGCAACATGATATGTGCAAACTAGTTGAGATAAGTACTAAAGCAAATATAGACCTTTTTTAGTTACCAGTGAGCAGGTTACTCAGATTGAATTTTCTGCAGTAAATTTTATTTTCAAATTATTGTTGATGTTAGCAATTCTTTCAATTATGAAAGTGCTATTAAAACTTGAAGAGATCTTTCATATTAAACACTCCATTTTCAAATTAAAATTCAACAGACATTAAGCAGCTACTGTATATAGTGCCCTATGTTAGGTGTTAGGGGAGAAAAAAATTTAGATAAAATATAGAACATGCTCTAAAGAGACATGACTAATGCTAATAAGAGAAAAGAAATATTGAGAGATATGCAAGATGGGAAAAGTTACTATTGATTAGAAAAATCAGGGAAGGCATAATTGGAAAAGGGTTTGCAGGATAGCTAGACTTAGTCTGTGGCTTTACCTTTGTCTGAGAAGTGATACTGCCTGTTCCTTCCCTGGTTTAGGAAGCAGGGAATGGGAGATAGATAGAAGAGGGAAACACAAGTTTTCTACTTCCTTTTGAGTTCAGTCTTTAGAGTGTGACTTCATTTTTGTTTTATAACTATGAATTCCAATATAAAATATGCCCATATTTAAAGTAAGTGCAAAAATACTTCCTAAAGCTAAATAGAAAGGATTTTTAGTCTGTCAGTCAATAAACATTTATTAATTAAGTGCTTGCTATCTTCCAGGTACTATAATCTTTGCCTTCAAGCAGTACATTCTAAAGGAGTAACTAAAAATACACAAAAGGAAGCTGATAGGGGCAGGAAGCAGAAGAATGTGCCCAGGAATAGAAATATGATGGAAAAGTTCAGTCTGATGAGATGGCTGCTTGGATACTCTTCTTAAATGCAAGTTTTGGGAGAATCCATCCAATCAGGGACAGAAGTCATAAGTGAAGGTACTTCCAAGGTGTGAGCTCTGGCACTGATGTGAGCTTCCAAGGGGCATGGTGAGTAAAGTCCAAATTGTGGTCTGGTGGAAAATGGTCCTGTTATATACCACTAGCTTCCTCTATCGACCTAGGTAATTGTTAGCTGATTGTATTATGGAAGAATAATCATAGAATTTTAAAAGTGGAAGAAAATTAAAATTCATGGAATTATTTTATAGATAAAGAAACAAGCCCAGAGAGACATTCTTTAGGTGTCTTTTCCAACGTATTACACCAAGGTGCTATGGTGTACCTTGAGAGAGTCAAATTATTACTTGACTCCAAACTCTCCATCTGGTACTGTTTTTATTATTTCACTCCATCCTTTTCCATTCTACTCATCACTACATTCCCTCTCAAGAGCCAAAAGCACATGTAGCTGAGTACTGGGTAAATATTAGATACTCAAGCAATAATGATGGACTGGAATCTTCAGGAATCTCCAATTTAAGGAGACATAGACCAAAGATATCTTCATAGCTCTCTAGGTTGCACTGCTGACTCATCTCCTAAAGACCTTCCCACCCACCTCTCTCAGCTCCCTATTTGTTTTGTCTTCTCCCCTTAGATTGTAAGCTCCTTGAGGTCAAGCCTGCTTCTATTTATATTCCTAGTGCTTAGCACAATGCCTGGAACATAAGTATATGCTTAATAAACATTGTTGATCAACTGCCTGAATGTGAGAGTGGAAGACTCAAAATTATTTACAGATATCCATTCTTTGTCAACATTTTGGAAGAAACTGGTATTTAAATGACTGAACCACACAGTATTAATTTCTTCATTTTCTCTGTACATTGAATAGAAAAATAGATCTGGATTAAATTTTTTTTGCTCTTGCCATACAGTGCTGGGAGTATCACCAAACAAGTTGTTCCTCATATTCATCATTGGTCTTTTAAAAAATATTATATTTTCTTTCAAGGAGGAAATAATCATTTTATCAAATCTGATATATATATATATATTAATACATAGAGTACCTATGTGGGAGTTAGGAAACCCATTTTTTCCACTTAGGGAAAGCTAGACACAAGCCATGTTTTATTTAGACAATTTCCCTAGAGTTTTCAGGCTGCAGATCTAAGCCAAGAAAGGTATTGTGGTGGCCAGATATCTTGATGGTCAGACCCCCAGGAGGGGAATTCAGTTTGTAAAAACCCATAGTCTTTTGAATGGCAGAGCTTGGGCCACAGATAGCATATTGAAACCAATAAAAATAATAAAAGCAAAAGACTAGAAGGTAATAAAATAGGCACTTTACCACTAACACCGAACAGAAGGGCAAATCATTTGCCATTTCAGATTTAACTGAAAATCATGTGTGTTATTATTGACAGTCATAAATGGGATTTGTAGCCCAGCATTATGCTTGTGTATTCAAAACCTAATTGTTGATGTGAATCAATATAATGGTCAATAGCATTTCCCTTAAGGAGATTTTTTAAAAGAGCTATTACTGTGATAATTAGAAAACACTAAACCCATGGGCAATTATCCATTTGATTTTCTGTTGTGCAGAGTTATTGTGAAGGTACCAGAGCAGTTTGGTTATCATGGGGAGACTTTTTATTTTCAGTTTTTTCCAGCTGTGCCTTGAGCTGCTTTGCCTTTGTTTCAGTCATCAGTTCTAAAATTAAGTTACATTCTATTCAGGGAAAAATGCCCCCGAGTGTAGAGCAAAAAAATAAAAAAGTAGAAAAATTAGCCCCTTTCTTCCAGGCCCAAAATTAAATTTAAATTCAATTCAATTAACATTTATTGAATGTCTGCAGGGTACACAGCACTGTACTAGGTGCTATAATTTGAAATATGCAGTATAGTTCAAGAGGGTTTTAAAGGTTTTTTTTCTTTCTTTTAAAGATGTGTTTGGGGATTGGAAAATCTGTATCATTTAGCCATGTAGTCATTTTGAAGTCTAGTCTTCCCATGATACAGTATTGGAAAGGTGTTTAATATGAATGGGACTCCCTGGGAATAAGAGGCAGGAAAATAGAGATTACTTTATCACCTTGGGCACCAATTTTAGAATGAAAGGGCTTTTTTTATTTAATTTTTTAAAGACTGGATGGGTTTTTTCCAAGTGGAGAAAATAAAGCTTTTTCCTTTCCTGGAATTAAAAGAAGAAATAGAATTTGGTAGAATTTGATTTCATAACGACTTAGTAGGCCATAAAACCTGTCTTCATTATACATTAACATTTCAAACTTAAACTTTCCAAAGTTCTGTGCTATGAAATGTGATAAATGGGATCTCCACTATTACCCTGTGTTGAGTGTTGTATTCAAGAGATATCGGTGCAAATCCTGTTCCTGACGCTTGCTACTATGTGATCATAAATGAATCAGTTTCTATAAGCCTCAGTTTTCTCATCTGTAAACTGGAGATAATAATCTCTACCCTCCTCCCCTTAGGGTTCTTGTAAGGCTTAAATTAGGTAGTATTTGGAAAATGCTTTGCAAGCTATAAAGCATTATGTAAATATCAGTTATTGAATGTTACTCCAAATAATAATTACACATATTGGGAAATTTATATGTATGTTATAGGTATATATGTATGTGTATATATACATATATGTATATATATATATATATATATATATATTTATGTGTATATGTATGGGGATGTGTAACTTAGAGTGAGAGATGTAATAACTGATGTTTACATAATACTTTCAGGTTTGCAAAGCACTCTCTAAATACTACCTAATTTAATCTCTAGGGGTAGAGACTATTATCCACAGTTTACTTTAAAAGAAAACTGAAGCTTAGAGCAGTTGATTCATTTATGATAACATAGGTAGTGTCAAGGATAGGATTTGAAATCAGGTGCCTTGACTCCAAGTTCTACAATCCATCCTTTTCTCCATTCTGTCTCGCTGTTAGTAAAGAGTAGACTATTTCAGAAGATCGAACTCTCTTGTCTGTGTGGTAGTTACCAGATGTTAAGTACCTGGGAAATTCTGTGCAGGTCTACCATCCTGAAATACCTAGACCAAAAATGACAAGTAGCTACATGGTACAGATAATAAAGTGTTGAACTTGGAGCCAGAAAAAAAAAAAACTGAGGGGGGCAGCTAGGTGGTGCAGTGAATAGAGCACTGGCTCTGGAATTAGGAAGACCTGAATTCAAATCCAGCCTTAGACACTTAACACCCACACACATATACACACACAAAACCTAGCCATGTGACCTTGGGCAAGTCACTTAATCCCAACTGCACTGCCTTGCCTTGCCCCCTCCAAAAAGCAAAAAAAAGAGAAAAAAAAGAAAAAGAAAAATCCTGAGGTTCAGTCACAAAATTCCTTTGACTCCTAGAAGTTTCTATTTCAGGTACTTCCTAAATGTGTGACTCAGGTAATTTGTTTATTATCTCTCAGCCTGTTTTCTGATTTGTAAAATGAAGATACTAATACAGCCATCTGGCAGAATTGTAGTTATGACCAAATGAGGTAACCAAAAATATAAAGTGGTTTTCAAACCTTAAAGTAGTATGTGAATGCTAGCTATTATTACCAAGACAAATCCTCGAAACTGGAGCTGTTAGCAATCTGTTCCTTAGCAGGCAAATTCTAGTTGCAGTGTCCATTCATACTAGACCCTCAGATGTGATTTACCCCTATCTGCAATCTGTCCTTTTTGAAAGCCCCAGGCATTAATTATACTTTTGCATGTGTGTTTTTGTCTTGGCTGGATCTTTGCCTGTTAACCTCTGTTACCATATCTCTGGAGCTCTGTTTGTGAGGGCTGTGTGTATAAAGGGTATAAAAGAATTTCTGCTGGTTTGCTACAGGAGAGGATTAGAATTCTTATTTCCTCTCTCTCTGGCCCTTACTTTTGTAATGTGGGTGTTGCCATACTTTTTTCAGTCACTTCCTTTCTGCTTCCACTCCAACTGACCCACCCTTTCGTCACTGTCTTTAAATCTATTCTAGTGGTGTTATTCTCCTTGAGCATGTATGGAGAAGAAAAATGGGAGAGACTTTGTGACCTGAAGTGACAACTTGTCAAACTCCCCCTTCCAGGCAAACACTCTTTCTAGGCTCACCTTTTCCTTAAGGGAAAACTAGATTCAGGCTTTTATTATTCTTTGAGCAATTATGGAATATAAATCAGTAAGATTCTTTTTCATTTGCACTGACAAATTCTAGTTTCAACAAAGCCTTTTTATCCTGACTCCTTTTCTCTCTTTGAGTAACATCCTTTCTCCCATCACATACTATTCCCAATAACGAAATATTTACAAATAAAAATTGCCACATGTTTACCATATTCTGGCTTTTCAATAATAACTGAAGAGAAATGTAAACAAAATTTAAAAAAAAAACAGGTATTAGAATTAATGTAATCTCCATTGGACAAGGAGAGGGTAAAGAGGAGGGATAGGCAAAATTCACTGTCTGGTATGAATTCCGTCAGTTGAAAAGTTCAGCAACAGTCTGCCCAGATTCATCTTTCTTTCAGCCTTAGGCTGTTCTCCCAGATGCAGCAGAGGAAAGCATTGGGGTAATGCCAAGGACTAGAGGCTATCTCAATGCTAGCCATGTGATGTGCCTCTTTTCTCTACTGACCTGTCTCTACTTTTCTTTTGAAAACATTTACAAAAAGTGAATCTAGCTCATCCCCACACCACTTTACATCTCTGCCTCTCTGAGAGTTGTCCAAGGCAAGGAAAAGGTAACACTGTGTCTTTGGGGCTTAGTCACAAAATTCCTTTGGATCCCAAAGAAGCTCCCAAAGACAGGTATGAGGACTTCACATCTGCATGTAGATACTGGTTTCCAGTGATCCACTACATCTCTTCTCTCTTTCACAGTGATACTCCCATAACAAATATTTAGACAGGTTCCCTTTGCTTCCTCACATCTCAGTCACTTCTGTCTATAACTGAAAACTTCTATCTTCAACTAAAAACTGCCTGTTCATATTTTTTGACCTTTTATCAATTGGGGAATGACCTGTAGTCTTAAAATTTGAATCAGTTCTCTATATATTTGAGAAATAAGGCCTTTATCAGAGATGCTTGTTGAAAAATTGTTTCCCATTTTTCTGCTTTCTTTCTAATCTTGGTTGCCTTGGTTTTGTTGTGCAAAACCTTTTAAATTTAATATAATCAAAATTGATGATGGATTTTTATGACACTTTTTCCTATTTTTTTTCTTCCTACCTGTTCAACCTCCTCAGTTTCATTTGCTGGATCACCACCCGTTTCTTCTCCACTCTACTTGGATATTCAAGGGTTGAGGCAGCTTGATAGTACAGTGGATAAAGTGTTGAACTTGGAATCTGGAAGACTTGAACTTAAATTCTGCCTCAATTCCTAGTTATGTGATCTTGGGCAAGCCTCTTAACCACTCCTAGGTTCAGCTTACTCATCTATAAAATTGGTATCATAATTATGTCTGTCTCCTAGGGTTTGTTGTGAAGATCGTATGAGATTCCAATATCAAATGCTTTTGCAAGCCTTGAAGTGCTATATGAATAGTGTTATTGTTATTATTGTTATTGCTATTCTTTTGTGGACTATTTTCTCTTTCTGAACCCTTTCTTAGTGAGTTCATCAGGTCTCTGTGCAAGTTAGTCAAAACTCTACATACTTGCCTTCATCTTTCTTTTAGGCTTTGGTCAATGCATCGCCTGCATCATTACCAGATATAACCAGATCACCAATTGCCTTTATTCTGTAGGCATCTAAAATTCAACATTTCCATAGTGGAATTCGTTATCTTTCCCCTATTATTTCCTTTCCCCCTATCTTTTTTTTTAATTCCTCATGAAGACATCACAATATTCTTAGTCACTTAGGTTCAGAACCTTGGAGTCAGCATGAACTCTTCTTTATTCTCCCTTATTCCCCTGCTCCCAATATTGGATCAGTGGCCTACTCATATCAGTTCTTCATCCTTATCTCTCAAATCTATTTCCTCTTTTCATTCATGTGACCACTATCCTAGTTTTTAGATCTTTGTCACTCTTCACCTGGACTATTCTACTGATCTTCTAATTGGTTTTCCTGTCTTCAGTCTCTTTCCTCTTCAATCCATCCTCCAGTAGGCTTCCAAATTGATATTCCTAAAGCATAGGTCTGATCATGTCACCCTACTCCCTGCTCAAGAAGCTTTAGTAGAACCCCTTTTCTTTAGAAAAAAATTCCTCTTCTGTCATTTAAAATTCTTCATAGACTTCCTCAACTTGTCTTTTAGATTTATTTCACATTACTTTGTCAACTGGCTTATTTGCTGTTTCCTATGTACAAGATTCCATTTTCTACTTTTATGCTTTTCAATAGGCTCTCTCCCAAGCCTGTTTTTTCACCTGTACCTCTTAGAATCCCTAGCCCAACTCCTACAAACAGAATATTTATTTGATTTCCTTGGTGTTTGTGCCCCCTCAATATTTTGGATTTGTTTTGTATATATTTTGTGTTGACTTGTCTGTATGTAGTACCTGATATGGGGTACAACCCTATGTGTGGCAGGTCTCAAGTTCCCAAGAAAGGAAAACTACTATGTAGCTACAACTCAAATTGTCTCAGGATCCTTAAAGTTAATCCCATTAACTTAGTTATACTCCATACACATACATATGTACACATATACACATATATGTACACACACATATACTACATAGTTACACTACTCATGACTTTAGTTTATAAGCCCCCACCAGACTGCTTCTTATTTATACACAATTAGTCACCATGATATCATCAAATCTTAAACATAAATACTTACATATGGCAACAGAAATAATAGTTATATCATCATAGTTGATCAATATAAAACAAGTTACAAGACAATCCCTTCACACATAAACCTCAGTTAGATTCTTCCCTGCTTCCTACATGAACATGCAGTGTCCATGGTGGTGAGAAGGTACATATTTATAGAAATTGAATATAAATGTACATGAGTAAAGAAAACTCACATGTGTGTAGGGGGCAACTTATAGCTCTAGCATTCAGGACTTGATGTTCTAGGTCTTTTCAGAAACAATCTACCTTACACAAAGTCACCTTTCTTCTAGCTGAAATCCTTTCGGTCCTCACTGCTTTCCAAAGGGTCAAATTCACTCATCTTTTTTTGAACTGATGAAGTAGGCACGAATTCTTTTAAAACAAAATTACTCTTAAAAAGAGTTTGTTAAATGTGTTATGCTACTATAATGACAAATATTTCCCTTAAGCCAGAGCACAGTTTGGCTCTCCAGGCAGGGCAAACAAGTCGGGATCATCTAATCAGCTTTTAGCCTATGCTTATAGTAAAACATCTAGAAAACTTGGCTACCATTCTTTGGTTTTCCATTTCAAACCTGAGGAGTCTGAGGAGAACAAGAAGTCAATTCTAAGGGGCTTCACCTTTCAGAAACCATAGATGGTGCTGAAAGACAAGAACTAAAACGTCAGCTGAGTTCAACTCTTCAATCATAAGGTTCCCACACTTTACTTCAATTAATCGGCAAAGTGATGCTTCTCTTCCAATCAGCCGCCTTCCAAGCACAGCAGCTAAAGCCTTTTTGTCAGATGATTAGTTTAGCTGGCTTGTTCTCAGGAGCTCTTGTTGCCTTCTTAACTGCTCTTATCTTCTTAAATGCCTCTTCTACTGGATTCTTCATTCTTCTAATGGCTTCATGGTGGTCGATGACTCATCTTTCCTTTATGAGTTAATTTTCATGAAACCCAACTTTTTGTCATTTATGAAACTTATTTAATCTAGCTTTACTGTCCAAACAGTTATTTGATGTGAGTTTTAAGTTCTCAAGCTTTTAAATCAGTCACATGCAAAGAAACTAAGGAACCACAATTTGTAACATGAGTAATTTCTCTGCTCTTAAACAGGTTCTCTAAGTCCTTTATCATGTTCCCTTAATAGCCTGTACACTTCCTTACATTTTAATAGGAAGTTGTCTCTTCATATATAGATTTTTATCTTTTTTTGTGAACAATAGTTTTTTTTCTGCTTCTTTCCATGAATGCAAAAAGGGCATCACATTTTAGTCTTCTGGAGTTGATTTAATCTTTTTTTATTTACATGATAATTTATTTTCTGCCCCTTTCATCAAGTAAACTGCTCACAAACAAAAGAGTATTTTGTAAGTGTATATGCTATTTGTCCCCTGCAGAATGTCAACTTCTTAAGGCAAGGATGTAGCACAGAGTGCACATTAATTTATGCTTATTGGATTGAATTGAGTTGTTTCAGATGCAGGAAGGTTATCTTGACCTTCCTTGCATTTTGTCTTATTTTTTCAGACACCTATCTTGGTCTAACTAGACCCTTCAGCTCTATTATATCCTTTACTTTAGTATAAAAGTCCACACTATGAATTTGACATCTGTGAATAACCCTCAGAGGGGTAAACCCTCCGGATTTATGGTAATGGCATACCCCTTTTTTCTATCATAACTGGCTTGATTTCAGTTGCAATCTCTTGCTTCTCTATTGTATATTTTTTTGACATCATACTTTCTGGTAGCCTTGGATTTTGCTTTTAGTCTCTATTTGTCTACTGGGTCCTGCTGATATCTGCCATTCAAGATCTGTCAGTACTTCTGGTGGAAACACAGTTAGAGCTCCAGAGAAGAGAGCAAGAAATGCATATCCTTCAGTTCCTTGCCTAAGTGGAGAATAAGGGTGTGGAATGTTTTATATGCTGTCAGATGAGGCCATTGTGTTAGCTTGTTCTAAATGACTTTTTTTGGTTTGTTTTTTGGTAAAACAGAAGCCTAATTGGACTGATGGGTGGGTAAGATATATCTGGAAATAACAGTGATATATAAACAAACACACGTGTCATTAAAAGCATCCTGAAAAAAATGTTAAAAATGTTTAATTTGGAGGTACAGATTCTGGCCCTGTAATTTACTATTTGTGTGATCTTGAACAAATCATTTAATCTTTTTGGTCCTCAGTTTCCTCAATTTTAAAGTGAAGTAACCTTGAAAGACTCTTCCAGTTTGAAATCTATAGTACTATGGGCTTTTGAAGGCACTAAGGTAGCTGGCTATGTAAAGACATCTGATGATCAGGTAGTTAACTAAAGAATCCCAGCAACACAGTAAGTCTCGTGTTTGAGAACCAACATACCCTATGTCCTGAGAGACTTATCAAAAGTAATTTGGCCATTTTTAAAAATTCAGCAATGACAATCCATGAAAGAAATGAAAATAAAACTATGGCACTCATTCCTGATCATACTTTCTCTGCTTCTACCAGGATGGTGATTGACTATGCTATGACATGATTATTTTTTTAGATCATATATAAAGATGAATTTAACTATTACTATTCTGAACATGAGAACATTACAATGACCAACAAATTAACATGCTGCTTGAAAAATAGAACCACTTAATATAAATTAAAGTAGAAGGTAAAAAAAATATACAGCCGGATGGAAAGTTAATGCCCAGGTTTTCCTTATAGAGACAGATAAAACGAGTTTATAAAATGGATTTTAACTTTTTTATTAGTCACATGATCATCTTGCAATTTCAACGTATAATAAGCAAAAACAAAAAGACTGCCACAAATTCAACTACAACTTATGTACTTTTACATATGTGTTCCAAAGGAATACAGGGTAGGGAAATTTTGTGGAAAACTTGGCATGACCTTTCAGAATAAGTAAATAAATATTTTATACTTGCCATCAACAAATGAAAGAATATTTGCTCTTAGCACATGAAAAATGATATATAAATGCTTATTTTCTTTCCCCTTCTCCCCGTTAACACAAAGTTAGGCTCAGAGAAAGCTTTTGAAAAGTATGTTGGAGAATATCGTTTAGATCTGAGAAATCAAAGAGGCCAAAGGCTTACAGAATATTCAGAACTCTCAATGTTATGTCTCTTTTATGTTTTTACCCTGGAAGAGAGCACTGAACAACATCATGGAAAATGCAACCAACTCTATTTTAACAGATAGGAAAAGAGTGACAACGTGAGATACAATTAAGAATGAGCTATTTGCAAAAAACATCAAGAATTATGCAGAATAAATATCAAAATTAAACAAAAATAGAAGACACGCTCAATAAAAATGAAAAAACATGCAATGGACAGTTGTAACCATGTCAATCTGTCTTACTTCTCATCCCATATATAAAGACATGCTCAAAATAGATACATGATTTAGATATAAAGGGAAACAAAATATATAAATTAGAGGCACATGGAAGAAATTACCTGTCAGATGTAAGAATAGGGGAAGAGTAATATATGACTAAACGAGAAATGTCACCAGATAAAGGTGTTTATCAAGGTCATGGATGATGTCCTTTGAGAGGTCCAAATCCAAAATGGATTTCTTATTGATGGTAAGAGCTCCCATTTTATAATGGTTTTCTGCTAACTGTATCTATCCTCTTCAGTGCATCCTAAATGAGATTGCTGATTACTAAGTGAGTAACCAAACTATCCATATAAGAAAAACTAAATGTTTAAACTAAAACACATAGTTGGGTGGTCAGTCCACTGAGTGAGTATATGACGATATCTGTCAAAGGCATTACAGATGGATATTGCATTGGATTGAGAACTGAACAAATGAAAGAAAGTTAGCTAGACTGTTTGGTGAATTGCACATTGTTGTTAATGATCCCAAACTGCTTCCAGGTGCAAAATCTCATATTTTGACAATGTTTTCCCAAAAATGTTGTACGGTTTTGAATTTTCCAACACAAAAATCTCTCAAGAATGAATACCATAGGTAACCCAGAGGGCCATGGAGAGATGCCTGATTGAGCATAGTTAGGCTGAAATGTATCTCATGTGCAAGAAATAGTATGATGGATATTACTGAGAAAATGAATGCTCAGAAATGTGTGTGTGTGTGTGTGTGTGTGTGTGGCAAGGGATAAAAGATAAAAGCTTGAATGTAGCATATGTATGTACATGTTTGATGGCTCATTCCTCCAACTGCCCCCCTCCTTTTTTATAATCAGGCTACCTATCAATGTAGCCCCCAATCTTCTAGAAATGTTCTTGCTATATGACTAGTACTTCCTTTTCTGTTCATATCCCCAGTGAGGACTTCTCAAACATAGAAATTACATGGAATTAGGTAGAAATGAAGCATGTCATAACTGTAAATTGTTGTTAAACATTGGATTGGGTTATCAAGGAAAGTAGTAATCTTTTCTGTATGGCTACAATAACTCAAGACATTTTACTTTGTACCCAGAGGATTCATATTAAATAAGAGAGACAATCTTCACCTTCACAGAATATACAGTTTAATGAAGAACATAGGATAACCCAGTGGAGAAATGGGTCAGTGATACTTGTAATAAAATGACAACTTACATTTCAGTAGAACTTTAAGGTTGACAAAGAATACTACCCCTGCAATACCCTACTAAATGGGAAGCTACTGGTATTATTAACCCTGCTTTTAGAGATTTTGGAAAGTTTTGTAAATTTTAGAAAGATGACACGCCTTACTGAAGTTTACATAAATAACAAGTGTCAGAGCCAGAATGTGAACCCAGGTTTTGAGTCCAAATATAGTGACCTTCAAATTTTTAGAACTTCTATAGTGTGGTCCAAACGTCTTAGTGCAGTTTTAAGCTATTAAGCTTTAGATAAATAAATTATCTATTTGTAAATGGGAATAATATATGTCTATAAATGGAAAAAATAATATTTAGCAATTATATAGCACTTAAGGTTTACAAAACACTTCACATATGTTATCTCATTTGATCCTCACAATAACTTTATGTGAGGAGGTGCTATTATTATCCCCATTTTAGAGATAAAGAAGTAGGTGAAGAGAGGTTAAGTGACTTGCACAGGATCACACATCTAGTATGTTTTTGAGGCAGGATTTGAACTTGTGTCTTCCTGATTCCAGGCCCAATACTGTATTCACTGCATCACCTACCTGCTAATATTTCTAGTTTGCCATGCTGTATCTCACTAAAATCATAGCTTTATTTATAAGAGGAGAATACATTACTGGTCATTTTCCCATGAGTAATAACAATAAGAGATCACAAATTCTATGATTCTAATGGTCTGTAAAATGGGAGATGTGCTGATAAATGCCTGGACTTTTATTTTTTTATTTCTTTTGCTTTTTGGAGGGCAATTGGGATTAAGTAACTTGACCAAGGTCACAAGGCTAGGTTTTTATTTGTGTGTGCTGTTAAGTGTCTGAGGCTGTGTCTGAACTCAGGTCCTTCTGACTCCAGGGCTGATGCTCTACTCACTGCACCACCTAGCCGCCCCATGCCTGGATTTTTAAAAGCAGAATCCATTCCTTTGTAACTGGATTACTGCTTCTTAAGGACAGGGGGATGGATTATAAGACCTCTGGAACTCAACTTCAGTCCAAAGATTCTACAATTCATTATTTTAGAAGGACAACTTGCCTAAGTGATGGCTTGTACTGTTAGGAAAGAAAATTGCCTGAATTTCATTTTATTTGAACTGCAAAATTTGGAAAATAGGTCAGCTTTTAATTATCCAGGGTAATAGGGAACATTTTGGATGGATTATCCTAAACCACAGGTAATTAACAAAATGTACAAATTAGGCACTGATTCATCGAATTCATTAAAATTCACATTTAAACTACTACTTAAGCTGCATACATTTGTAAATGAGCAAATCAACATTTGTGAAAATAATTTTAAAACTTATACAGCTCAACTGAAAAGAAGGCACATGTTATAGAGATGAAATATTCCTGACTGACAGGAATATTTTTCTGTGTCTTAGAGAATTTTTCTAGTGAACTGTGAGGTAGTAGATAATTTGCTTTTCCACTTTGGGGGCAGGCAAGGGAGAGAGTAATCATTAAAAGCTCAAACTTAATGGCCTGAGAACATGAGAATCTGCCCAGCCTGTTGTCCAGCACTGGAAACTTTTCTCTTCCCCAGTTAACTCCTTAGTGTTGGTATTACTAACCAATGAAAATGTAAATTCAGGTATAAAAGGGAGAAGCAGAAATGTGTGGACTGCATAATCCTTAATTGGAATAATCTATACCTGGATTACTCAGTTGTAAATAAATTTTCATTCCTTTATTGATTTTACACTCAGGTCTTTAAAAGCACATGTGATTTGAAGAGCCATTGTTTCTTCAGTTTTACCTTAAGCTCCCAAGTTCCATTGTCCCTGAAGAGTATAAAATCCCTGAGGAATGGGCCTATATCCTTTGTTAACTTTGTATCTCCAGCATGAATGCCTGTGAAACCTGGATGGTCTAACAGTGTCATTCTGGAAAACTGAATCGCTTCCATTGGGATTGTCTTAGGAAGATTCGGAAGATCACCTTAGCAGGATAAGATACCAGATACTGAGGTGGTTTCTGAAAATAAACTGCCAAGCATTCAAACTCTACTGCAGAGAACAAAACTGTGATGGGTTGCTCATGTTGTTCAAATACCAAAAATATGGTTGCCTTAACAACTATTTTATGGAGAACTCACAGAGGGCAAGGGTTCTCATGGTTGTCAGAAGAAGCTATACAAAAGTACTCTCAAGGTCTCTCTTAAGAACTTTGGAACTGATTGTGTGACATAGGAGACATTGGCACAGGACCATCCAGCATGTTATGTCCTCATCAGAGAAGGTGCTATGCTCTATAAGCAAAGCAATTAGTGAGATGTGCAAAGTTAAGGAATCCACTTCACATGTTCACATAGATTATTTGTGCCCTATCTGTATTAGAGCATCCTCAACTAATATTGGTCTGATCAGCCACAGTCAGATGCACTATAACTTGCCTCTAACATAGTGATATCATTTTGGTCTGCTTTGAGAATAAAGGACAACAACCAACCAGCCAACCAGTCAACCAACCAACCAAAAATCAACAATGCTAGGAAAATAATAGGTATTTAATAAATGTTCATTGAATTAATGTTATCTTTCACTCTTCTAACCACACATAAATGAATACATCAGACATCTTGGATTTCATAGGAGTATGCACTACCCCCTTCCCATTGCTCCCCACTGGGTATTAGTATCTAACAATACCTATTGCAAGTAGATTGTAGTAAAAAGTAGACCATGTGGAATCAGAGAAGCTAGGTTCTCAAATCTGAACTCTTCCAGTTACTACCTGCACTTTACCATCTTGCTGCCTAAATTTAGAGCTTGAGAGTACCTGAGAGAAGAGTTTCTAATCCAAATCCCTAGTTATACGACTTTGAAAAATTTACCTCTCCTCCTTTGAGGGGCAGAGCCAAGATAATAGAGTAGAAACAGGACTTCCCTGCAGCTCTGGCTTCCACCTCCTCCAAAATGTAAAAAATGACACTAAACAAATTTTAGAGCTACAGAACTAACAAAGTGACAGAGAGAAACAAATTTCCCACTGAAGGCAGCCCAGTAGGCTGGCTGGAAAGGTCTATTGCGGGGCACTGGAAACCAAACCCAGCCCCACATGAGCAGGTTTTGGCCCCAGGGCAGCTCTGACCAGCAGCAGCTGGAGTAGACTTCAGGAGAGTGAAGCACCAGCAGCTGTGGCAGTTTCCAAACTTCTCAACCCATAGACGCCAAAGACAAAGTAAAATGTCAGGGTGGAACTCTGCTGGAACAGGGGTGGATGGAAAGAGAGCAGTCAGGCCCCTGCCTCTGGGGCAAGAAGCTGTGGAAGGACAGCAGCACAGGCACATGGCTGCCTCAGGAGCTCCTGGCATACAGATTTTAGGGTGACCATTCAGAGGGTAATCACTCTTGCTTTGAAATGCTTGGATCTAGATCTCAGTCCTGGGTGGAGGTCCTGGGGTGTGTGGTGCCAGAGTCTGTGGGCCTGCAGAGAGGGCACCCTACTAACTGCAAAAACTCCAGCAATTTGGGACAAAGCTCTCTCCATTCTGAAAGCAGAGTTCTACCATGGCAAAGAGTTCAAAAGTCAAGTAATTGACTGGCAACAGGAGCAAGCAAAGGAAATGCAATCCTACCATAGATTCCTTTTTCAGGGACAAAAAAGGATCAAAGCATGGAATGGGAGGAAGACAATGAAGTCAAAACTCCTGCATCAAAAGCTCCCAAGAAAAATATGAACTGGTTGCTGGGGGGACATACACTGGTGAGTTATGCCACTCAGAAGGCAAGTCCTAAAGTTATTGCTCATGAGCTCCACCTGGTGAGCTCCATTTACAAGCCAGATACTAATTAACTCAAAGCAAAGACATTTCCTTACATGGTATAATAACAATAGAAGCTACCAAACTACCTCTCCTTCCAACCTGGGGCACACTCTCATGCAAGTAAACATAAAATTTATGGAAAGAATCATCATGATTTGAGCATACATCAGTAGAAAGACACACTTGTAGGAAAAACATATAGCAAAAGCTACTCATGCATCTGACAATGCAAAATGTCCTTTCTCTTCCCATGATGCCCCCTCATTGTTCCCAACTAAGGTATAGTGTCTCTATTAGATGGGTTATTCAACTGGGATCCCTGAGTCTTCTTCCTATGTCTTGACTTTTGACTGCCTGGGCTAGTTCTCTCTTGAATTCATAGTCATCTTTCTTCTCTGCTACCAGAGGTTATGTTCTTTGAAGCTGCTTCCTGTCACCAGTTCTCTGTATCTGTGTCTCTGCTCCCTGCTGGATGAAGTATCTCCTACTCACCTAGTTAAGTCTTAGAAGACACCATGAATAATGGATGCTAGAAGAGAAAATATCCTCCTCTCTCGTATACTCTTTTTTTGGTGAGGCAATTGGGATTAAGTTATTTGCCCAGGGTCACACAACTAGTAAACGTCAAGTGTCTGGTCAGAGATTGTATTTGAACTCAGGTCCTCCTGATTTCAGGGCCAGTGCTCTATCCACTATGCCACCTAACTGTGCCCCTGCATCCTCTTACAGAGACTCAAAGGTCACAACATGAATCTCCACTACTGAAGTACCCATTACCATTACTATTCCTCCACTGTTTTGATCAGTTTGGGTTAGTTAATGATCTGGTTAAAGATAAAAATTATAAAAAATGAATTTATCATTGTATATTTCTAGTTTTCCCTACTGCAAGAAGTTAGCATTTTTATCTCATTTTTATTTTTAAGTTGAACTTAGTTAAGTTTTTGTTTGATGAATAAGACTAATGTCAGCATGGTATAATGGGTAGGGTACTAAATTTAGAGACAGGAAAACTTGAATTTAAATCTCAACCCAGATACAGATCACAGTGTGGTCCTGGGAAGGGGGTCAGGGTCAATTCCAAGATCCATTCTAGGTCTCAATCTATGATTCTATGTGCTTTGTGCTTGAGTACAAACATTTGCCTTAAAAAAAACAACAAAAAATAAAATACACCCCAAAAACAAAAAAACAAAATTGGTGTACCTGCCCTAATGGAGTGTGCTACATTTTATTTATGAGAATATTATTTATGGAAGTAAACATGGACAGGAATGGTGTCTACACAAAGATTAATGTAGACTGAAATTGCTATTTGGACTATTTGAACAGTGCTTATAGTCAGATTGAAGTATATAGTCCTAAAGCCTCCCCCCACTTTTTTTCCAATAAAGAACTATTGGTGGAGATAAGGGTGGATCCTGAATTATTGAAGTACTCACCTTGACTCTTCACTTTGCCAATATTTCCTATGTCATTATTTTAGAAGACCTAATGATGGGTCTTTCTGTCAGTACTATTTATCACTTGGTCAACAGTGGCCAGTAAGTATGCATAGTATGTCTACTGGATATAGAGCCCTATAGTGGTTCTTTCTACCATGAGGGCCCATCTCATAACGGGACAGCCCTTTGTTGGAGTACAACAACTTACTTGCAATGTTATTGGGTATGGATTTCACCAGGCTACAGCATGTGCCCTTGAGATCCCATGACAGCTAAATATTCCCTGGCTAGAACTGGTAATCATGCTGTCAGCTAAGTATTTTGCATTTTCAAAACAGCTGGAAATATTTTTTCTTTACTCCTTTCTGCAGAGAAGATGACTTTATGCAGAAACTTTTTTGTAATGACTTGCCACATGCCAGGAAGCATCAACAATTACAAAGCTGTCATGAAATAACTGCCTATTCCACCTCTGTTGAAGGGTATGTTTTATCTACATCACTCAGTCTAGCTGAGCAGTGCCAGCTGTATCTGTGGATTCATTTTCATATTGAATGCATTGAAGATGTGCTAAGAATCCCTCTGTGCTGTAGTTAACATGCATAAATAGCAATATTTTTGGATCACAAAATTAGACATAATTGGAGATTAAACTCAGTTCATACAAAACATCTTTCTACTTTGTCTTGTCTTTAGTGATCATGGCTATCCTAAGCACCCAAAGATGCCCTGGTAGTTCAGTTTCAATAATTCAGAAGTGCCATGTTTTCTCTTTTTAATTTAGTATTTTGTTTCTCCCCAATTACATGTAAAAATAATTTTCAATGTTTCTTTTTAAAATTGAGATCCAAATTCTTTCCTTCCTTTCCCACCCTCCTCATTGAGAAGGCAAGCAATTTGATATAGATTATGCATGTGTAATCAAGCAAAACATATTTCCATATTAGTCATGCTGTTAAAGAAAACATAGGCCAAAATTAAAAAAAAGAAATATAAAGTAAAAAAAAGTACACTTTGATCTATATTCAGATTCCATCAATTCTTTCTCTGTGGATGGAGAACATTTTTTATAAGTCCTTCAGAGTTTTCTTGGATCATTGTATTGCTGAGAACAACTAAGTCATTCACAATTATCTTACAATATTGCTATTACTGTGTACATTTTTTCCTGGTTCTATTAATTTATTTCACTCTGTATCAGTTAATGTAAGTCTTTCCAGGTTTTTCTGAAAGCATGTAGCCCACCATTTGTTATAGCCAACAGTATTCCATCACAAGCATATACCACAACTTGTTCAGTCATTCCCCAATTCATGGGCATCCCTTCAATTTTCAGGTCTTTCCCACTAGGAAAGAGCTGCAATACATATTTCTGTCCATATAAATTTTCATTTTTGTTTTTTTGTCTCTTTTTGGATATAGACCTAGTAGTTTTATTGCATGGTTTTATATACCTTTGGGCATAGTTTCCAATTGCTCTACATAATGTTTGAATCTGTTCACAACTACACCACCAGTGTATTAGTGTCTCAATTTTTGCCCATCCCCTCCGACGTTTGTCATTTTCCTTTTCCTTCCTAGTAACCAATATAATAGATATGAAGTAGTACATCAGATTATTTTAACCTATTTTCTCAAATTAATAGAGATTTAGAGGCTTTTCTCATATGGCTATAGACAATTTCATCTGAAAACCGTTCATATTTTATTAGTTGGGGAATGGCTCTTTCTCCCATAAATTTAACTCATTTGTCTTTATATTTGAGAGATGAGGACTTTATCAGAGAAAAAATTTTCACAGTTTTGAATACTAATTGTATTTCACTTCATCCTATTTCCCCATTTATTCTGTTCTCTAGCTCCTTTCACGCTATGCCACCTCAAGAGTGTTTTGCTTCTGACTACCACCTCTTCACATCTGCCCTCCCTTCTATGAGAACCCTGTATCCCTTCTCTTATCCCCTTCCTTTACTACTTTCCTATGGGATAAGATAGATTTCTATATCCTATTGAGTGTATATGTTATTTTCTCTTTGAGCCAATTCCAAAGAGTATAAGGTTCAAGCATTTACTGGTAGTCCCCTTGTCTTTCACCATCATTGTAAAAGCTCTTTCATGTCTCTTTTATGTCAGATAATTTACCCTACTCTACCTCTCTCCCTTTCCTTTCCTCCCAGTTCATTTCTCTTTCTCACAGCTTGATTTTATTTTTTTCACAATATCATCCCATCATATTAAAATTACATTTGTGTCATCTGTCAATATATACTCCTTTTAACCGCCCTAATAATGAGAAAGTTCTTATGAGTTGCAAATATCATTTTCCCATGTAGGAATGTGAATAGTTTAACCTTATTAAGTGCCTTATGATTTCCCTTTTCTGTTTACCCTTTTATGCTTCTTATGTATCTTGTATTTGAAAGTCAAATTCTCTATTCATTTTTGGTCTTCTCATTAGGAATGCTTGTAAGTCCTCAAATTCATTGAATGTCCATTTTTTTTTTTACCCTGAAGGATTATACTCTTTTGCTGGGTAGGTGATTCTTAGTTGTAATCCTAGCTTCTTTGCCCTCTGTAGTATCATATTCTAGGCCTTCCAATCACTTTAATATAGAAACTGCTAAATCTTGTGTTATCCTCACTGTGAATACATAATATTTGAATTGTTTCTTTTTGGCTGCTTGCAATATTTCCTCCTTGATCTGATGTCTCTGGAATTTGGCTATATATTCCTGGTAGTGAATTTCACTTTGGGATCTCATTCAGGAGATGATTGGTGGATTTTTTCAATTTCTATTTTTTCCTATGGTTCTAGAATATGAGGATAATTTCTTGAAAGATGATGTCTAGGCTCTTTTTTGATCATGACTTTCAGGTAGTCCAATAATTTTAAAATTTTCTCTCCTGAATCTATTTTCATGATCAGTTGTTTTTCAAAATAAGATATTTTACATTGTCTTCTATTTTTCATTCTTTTGGGTTTATTTTATTGTTTCTTGATATTACAGGGATCATAATTGGCAAAGTATACATCCTTAGTATTAAATCCATTCAGCTCTTGTATGGGATAAAGCATATACATAAAATTAAACAAGAAGTTCTAAAGGAACTTCATGCTTCCTTAAAAAAAATCTTGATGCCAGTTCCTGCTCATCCTTTCTGAGCTCTTCCAAGAAGTGTTTTTGAACTCGAGACTATTCATATTCCCCTTTGAGGTTTCACATATAGGCATTCCAACAATGTTGTCCATTTTTGAGTTTGTGTTTTGATCTTTCCTGTCACCATAGTAATTTTATATGGTCAAGGTTGTTTTTTTTTTTTTTTTGCTTCTTGACCTTTTTTTTCATCCTATTTTATGACTTTTAAAGTTGAGCTCTACTCCTGAAACATAGGGGCACTTCCAGAAACCAGTCAACAACAAGCATGACTAGACTGGGCTACCCCAGTACAGTAAACAAAATGCCAACACCCAAGACTCCAGAAAACAGAACCAGTGACCAGGCTCCTAACCCCAAGCACAAGAAGCTTGGGACAGTGCCCCCTGTGCCACTGATCCAGGAGAGAGGAGCCTTGGTCGCCAATTTGTGCTGTACCTAAAAGCCTCCCTCTGGCTTGCCTGGACACTCTGTACTGGGCTGTGCTCCTTTTTACCCAAGTGAGTAAGTACCTTTCTTGAAGTCCTAAATTATCTTAAGCTGGAAAATCATTTCACTCCATCTTTTCGTAGCTTCTGTCATTCCAGAATCCTTTTATAGGCTTGATTTAATGTTGTTTCCGAGGGAAAGTGGGAAGAGCTCAGGCAACTTCCTGGCTTCTCTCCATCATCTTGGCACTGCCCCCTTTTCTCTTACTTGAATTTTAAAATCTTTTTTGAGATCTTCCATGGACTGAGACCAATTTATATTTTTCTTGAAGGCTTTGAATGTAGGAGTTTTGACTTTGCTGTCTTCTTTTGGGTGTGTGTTTTGATCTTTCTTGTCACCATAGTAACTTTCTATAGTCAAGCTTTTTTTCTGTTTGTTCATTTTTTCTTCCTATTTCTTGACTTTTATTTCTTTGCTACAGTGGTTTTCTGCTTCTAGGGTGGAGTATGCATCATTCCAAACTTCAGTGGTTTTGTGCAGCTATTTTCAGAGATACTTCTAGGGACCTGTAAGCATTCAGTCTTTCCAAAGTGGTATCACCTAAGGAGAGGTGTGTGTACTACTCTGTTGGCAAGTGCTCTGGTCTGTGAGTGACCACAAGAATTCTTTTCTGCCATGGAACTGTGATGAGGGTCCCTGCTCCACTGTGGCCCACAAGTCTGGTATGCTAGTGCTCCTCCTCAGCCTGGGAACTGCCACCCAGGAATATGATTTGGATCTGAGTATAGGCAAAGTAACAAAGTCCTGCCCCCAGTGCCAGTAGAGAGACCCCTATAATCTCTTTCTAATTAGTTATTAGACATTCTTACTATATGTGGGCTGAGAGCTCTGGAAGCAGTCCCTGCCAGTCATGATTCAATCTCTCCCAAGGCCTGCACCTGGTTTGCTGGATCCCAGCCTGTTCTGGTGAGACCTGCAGTAGACTTTACTCCACTCTCACCATGGTTCAATGGACCTTTCCTGCCAAACTTCCAAGTTGTCTTGGTATAGAAAATTGTTTCACTGAGTCCTTTTGTGGGTTCTGCCACTCCAGAATTAGTTTTAGGGCATCATCTAAACCTCTTTGGAGGGGTTTTGGGGAGAGCTCAGATGAGTCCCTGCCTTCTCTCTGCCATCTGGGTTTGCGACCTCAATAGTGACATGTTACAAAAATGCAGCCATTATATTGTATGACAGATGTGTGCAAACAAATCCATCAAAATCTGTATTCTTCCTAGGAAAGTGACAGAGCTGGATCTAAAAGAACCTGGCACCTAGCTCAGATTATTTTTAGGGGAAAAAAACATGGACAGGAGTTATCTAGGATGGGCAGGAACTGGTATCAAGATATTTTTTTTTAAAGAAACATGACTTACCTTTAGGACACCTTATTTAATTTTACATACGTGCTTTCTCCAATACAAGGGCTGAATGGAGTTGACTAAGGATGTATACTTGACAAATTATAACTTGTCTTTATTTTAACATAGAAAATTGATTATGTAACCCTGTCCTTGGTCGTGTAGTAGCACTACTATTTGAGAATCCAATAAGTTTAGAAATATTTTTGAGCCCTTTAGTGACATCATAACTATTCTTGCTACTATTGAGAAAATTTAAAAATTGTAAAAATGGGGGGCGGCTAGGTGGTGAAGTCAGTAGAGTGCTGGCCCTGGAGTCAGAAGGACCTGAGTTCGGATCCGGCCTCAGACACTTAACACATACAAACAAAAAACCTAGCTGTGTAACCTTGGGCAAGTTACTGAACCTCAAGTGCCCTCCAAAAAGCAAAAAAAAATTGTAAAAATGATTGATTGATGATCAGTCAATACAGATTAATAAAGACCTCATTTTCGCAATTTGGTGGTGAGGAAAAGACTAATCCCACTGAGGATAGTAGAAAATAATTAGCAAGAGGCAAAGTGACATCACAAGTAAAAGTCAATATACCTTAATTTTATTCTTGACTCTGGACTCCTTTGGCAATTCCTTTAAGTTAAGTTCAACTCAACAAACATTCACGAAGATCTTCTGTGGTAAGCACCAAAAATATAAAACCAAAAATGAAGCAACTTTTGATTTTGAAGAAAATAAATTCTACTGGAGGAGGAGATAACATGTATGTATGAGTACATGCAAAGTAGTGTGCTTTGACGGGGAGAGAATATCATTAACTGGGTATCAGAAAGGTCTCAGGTAGAAAGTCACAACTGAGTATTTCAGATGAGGGAGATGCTTACAGAAAGTCAAAGTTAAAAGGTGGAATCTCATGTTTAGGGAAGGGCTAGCAGGCAAGTTTCACAGAATGAAGAGTTCATGAAGGTCGTATCACTTCCCTTTTGTGGGCATCCATTCATTCAGTGGTAATATGAAGGAGCAAGAGGATTATATGAAAATGTCTTTTCCAAGTCTAGTATTCTGTGAACTAAGAGTATGAATATAAAAATAATTCATAAAAGGAGAAATTAATTTTGGCTTAAGTAATTGGGGAAAGATTTGTGTAGCAGGTGAAACTTAAATCTGAAAAGGTAGCTATACAGACCCTAGCAAATCTGTTCCATTGCACTTTTATTTGTGGTCCTCTTTCCAGTTTCATCTCCAAGTGCTCTTGGGATGATCTGGAATACTTGAATTTTATACTCAGGATTTTTTTCTCTGTTTTATAAGACAATAGGGCTTGCAATATATTATTACCACTCTCCATAATATTTTTCACATTAATTTTTTTATTTTTGCTGGTATTGCCTTGGATTTCCATTTCTGTCTGCACAACAAAGAATTCAAGTGTTTATGGCTGAGGACTTAATCTCATTGGGTCTCAGTTTTCCCATTTGTAAAATGAATGCGTTGGATACAATGACCTCTAAGGTCACTCTAAGGGTAAGAATTTTATGATTCTATAATTTAACCAAATCTTACCTGGACCTTTAAGAATTCCATTATTTAACACCTACTAACTATTATACATCTGTGGGGTCAGCAAGCAAAGATTCAAGGGTAGAGGTAATAAAGAGGAAATATCCTTCTGTGAAGGGAGAAACTCAGGAGTACATGCCATATTATGCCTAAAGTGAGCTTTATTTTTTTAATGAAAACTTATTTATTTTCAATTTCAAATTTAAATTGCAATTCAAAGCATTTATTTTCTTCTTTATTATTCTCCTCCATGACTGAGGGTTGTGGGGAATGGGGAGGCAGGGAACCAAAACTCTTGTAACAAATATGCATAGTCAAGCAAAGCAATTTTCCACGTTAATCATATTAAAAATGTGTCTTATTTTACATATTAAATTAAGGAGGATTTTGTTGAAAGTAAAGGGTGATAGACAGCAGAAGGGTTCATGGAGATTGTGACAGTTGAATTGAGGCAGGATAGAGTTGTGGAAATAGTTTAGGGACAGAAGACCTAGACTGAGATACCAGCCCTGCCACTTATTTTATGTGTGACCTTGAGAAAGTCCCTTAACTTTTATGTGCCTCAATTTCTTCCTTTGTCAAGTGAAAGAATAAAATCAGATGGCTTTTAAGATCTTTTTCAGGTGTAAGTCTATGATTTTTATGGTCCTATGATTTGGGTTTTAAAAGGGTGGAAAATTTCAGCAGGTAAAAATGGGGAGTGAGAAGCCATTCGAGCCATAGAAACAGCCTGAATAAATGCATAGCAGGGGTGTGTGTGAAGACATACCTTAATATCTTCAAGGGTCAAAGAGAGGCTGGATTACAGTGACATGTAAGGGGAATGCCTTGGAGTGGCCATAGAGCCTGTATAAGCTTTCTATAATTGGTTCTGGTTGGCCAACCCCATGTTCAAGAGAAACTCTTTGATTAACTGCCAAGTCTTTTAAGAATTAAGGACTGGCATCTTTAGCTACCTTTTTTTCCCTTATTATTATTATAGCTTCATTTAGTGTTTCAGGTTGGGAGAATGAGCCACAGGTTGGGTTTTACTGCTAGTGAAGCATTGATGCTCTGAGGAGCAAGGAGTGACCTTTTGTAATGATCTTCAAGATTCCAGTCCAGTGGTAGCTCAGACAGCAGTCATGCTGAATCTGGACATGAACTTGGTGGGATAAATGCTATGTAGGAAGTCAGCTAAGTTTCCAGCCTATTGCCCAGATTGGTGATTTAGGGAGAGCCCAAGGTGTTGGAAGGGGTGGCATTTGGACCTTTTCACTGTTTCTTTGCAATAAATATACTTTTGTAAAAACTATTTTATGTAAAATGACTAAATGGAAGTAGGTGCTAGTCACTAGCCCTCTAACAATTGAAGGGGGTGAGGACACAGATGATGAGAACACTAGTTGATGACAATAGAGGAAGACAAGTACCCACAAACCCTTCAGGGAACTTTGAGAAACTGAGAGGGGTGTAGCATGTCTAGCAGTGGGAGACGGTGCCAGATCACACTTGCTACATTATTATTGTTAACTTAACAATCATCAAGTCAGAGATAGTGACCCACAATTTTTATCCCTGCTAATGGAGAAGTTAAGGCTTGTTAATCACTTGAGTTCAAGAGTTCTGAGTTTCAAAGGCTAAGCCTATTGGGTGTACATGATATCTATAACCAATATGGTGAGCTCCTGGGAAGGGGGGGAACCACCAGGCACACCAAGGAGAGGTGACTTGGGCCAAATGAAAAATGGAGCAGGTTGAATCTTCCCCCCCAACTGGCAGTGGGATTAGACCTTTGATTGACTTCTGCATTTCTAGGCTGGATGAGAGAAGTCTCAGTTTAAAAAAAATCATAAATAAAAATGAATATTTCACTGTTCAAAGAATAAAAAAAGATAACTGTATGCAACTGAACTTCTGTCCTGAAAGAGGTTTTAGAAATTTATTTTTGTTTGCTAAAGTAAATGTGGAAGCTGGGTAGCCTGGTGGTGATTTTTTTTAAACTAAACTGTTCTTCCATGTGACATGAGTAGGCTCATTGAATCTTTTTGATAATTGTGAACAAACCCTCAAAACATTTCTGCACTCAAATGCTTTATACAGTAAATCCACAGTAGGCCCAGATTTATGGGTATCATTACCTTGTTATATGGATAGTGGCTCCATTGAATTTAATGAGCAGAGATAGGCCAATGGCTTATTTTAATCTATGAGGGCCCAGGCTTCATGCAGGCACTAACATCACAGAACATATGTCCTTCTGTTGTTTTGAAAACCTAAGGTGACTTTGTGATAAATAATTATCTCTTCTGAGTAACTGAAGAAAAACTGATTTGGAAACCATTTCTAGTTTTAGTATATTGTCTGAATGCTCAACTGTGATAGTTTACCTGTTGTTGCAAAGCTGAAGGGTAATTTGTCAGATGCTGGATCCATAGCAGATCTGCTTGAATTGATTTTGTCAGACTGCACTAGTTTGGTACCTGGAGAATACCACTGATTCTCTCACCCAGATGTTTCTTCTTATTATTGGGGCACAAATGGTTGAAAGAATCTTCTCCTAAGATGTGCTCTACATGCTAACACTGACAAACACTCATACCATGTGTATGGCAGATAACAGTCTATTTTAAAAAGGACTTCTTTATCCTGTAATAACTAACTTGCTATTTTTGAAACTCTAATCAGGGAAGAGGAGAAGTAAATGAATTCTGGAGAAAATACTGCTTTAGTCTTAGAGGATTTAGGCTTGCACTAACATATACCTCACAGGGATCAAATGAGATAATATTTGTAAAGTGTCTCACACATAGTGGGCACTTAATAAATATTTACTCCTTTTCTTCTACTTTTATATTCACTGAACTAGATGGGTGGTGCAGTGGATAGTTATAGGCCTGGAGTTAGGAAGAATTGAATTCAAATGCAATTTCACATACTAGCCATAGCAAGACACTTTAACCTTTGTTGAACTCAGTTTCCTCATCTGTGAAATAGGGATAATAGTACTTACCTCCTAGTGTTGTTGTGAGGATAAAATGAGATAATATTTGTAAAGGACTTGGTAAATCTCAAAGTGTTATATAGCTTTTGTGCTATTATTGTTATTTTAAAAATTGGTGAATTGAAAAAAATAATTTGACATAATTCCACTGATGGGAAATCATATTTGCCCATATTATCTGGATACATATTGTCGCCAACTTAATAGACATTCTAAAATTTCAACTATATGCTAAAACTTAGGGGAACTTAGAGAACATTTTCCCATGAAGTTCATAGGCTATCCTTCTTCCCTTACCCCTCTGTTGAAACCTGCATATGAGAGGTATTGTATATTTGCAAAGTATAATAGTAGGAAAACAATCTTTCTGTGACACTAGTAACAAAAGATGACAGAAAAGCAATATAACATATATTCATAGGTGAGTTCAAACACTGCTAGATGAAGCTACATATGAATGGTCAGGAATATGGCTAGCCTAACAGAAGATAGTATGACTTTGCCAACCTGGATTTTTCTTTGTTTCTGTACCTCTCATTCTGTTTCTCCTTATCTACAAGGGAAAACAGAAGTGATCTGGAGCTGAAAAAGTGAGAAACCCCAAAGACCAAAACTATTTCCTTATTACTAGGTAGATAGTCCTTAACTGGTTAATAATCATGGGAATTCTAACCTTCAGAGGTTAAAATCAGGAGATATAAGGAATCCTTACCATAAACTAGGGTGGGTTCTCTGAAAGAGAAACAAGAAGATTAGAAACAAGAATAGTCCAAGGAAAAGGTAGATTTGCACTTGAGAGTATTTAGCTGGATTGTCTCTGTTGTTCATCCTTTGTTTTAGAGAGGACCAATGATATCACTTTTTGTGTTAACTTATACATGGATTAGATCTAAGTAAGACAGAATTGCACCAACTTGTCACTCTTTTTTTCAAAATTATTGAAGTCCAGTGGCAAGATAATAATTAAGATGACTGTCAATGGCTGAGGATACAGTGGTGTCTTGGTGTCTTCAGTGTTTGACCAAACTCTAAGGACTCTATCTTTATGGCCATTGAAACAAATTGTTCTCATTTACCTGTTCCACTGGGGAAGTCTTCACATGCTTGGGGTAGACATAACCTTAACTCATTGACAGCAATTCAGAAAGTGTATCTACTCCTCCCACTATTAGGGTACCTATATAGGGAAGAATAAGCCCCAAATTTGTGGGAGAAATGTTTATTACTATTGTAAAGGGGAGTGTTCCATGCCCCTACACCCAATTAACCTGATTTCAGTGGGTCTAGATTTCTCTGATGAAACAGTCAAGTGTATAAACTAGATTTGAACAAATTCTTGATACTTCTATTGTGTCAGTCATAAAAGTATCTTGTCATTCAGGCATTTTTCAGTCATGTCCTACACTTCATGATCTGATTTTGGTTTTTCTTGACAAAGTTACTGTAGTGGTTTGCCATTTCCTTCTCCAGCTCATTTTACAGATGAGGAAACTGAGGCAAACAGGATTGCATGTCTTGACCAGGGTCACATGGCTAATAAGTGTCTGAGACTGGATTTGAACTCAGGAAGAGGAGACTTTTTGACTGCCTCATTAAAAGTATGACCTAAGAGAGAACATATTCTTAATCCATTTGGGAGGAATGAATTGCTTTGATCATTTGATGAAATGAAATGTATGGATTGGTTGAAATAATTTGACATACCACTGGATTTACTTATATTCAGAATCAAAGATCTCAGTAGGAGAGTCTAGCAATAGGCCATTCTACTGTTGGGGGAGGGCATTTCCCTCAGGAGGAGGATTTTGTCCTCTCCCCACCTCCCATCATCCAGAAAATGACCTTGACAATTTCAAAATGTCAGAACACATAAACTTCCCATCTGTTAGTAGCAGTGTCCCAGGAACATCAGTGACTGATAGCAATCTCTTCATCAGGAGCTGAAAGATTTACCAAGGATTGATGACATAAGAAGAAAAGGCAATTTTAGCACTCTAATAGAACACCAACCTTCAGAATTCAGCAAAGACCCAAATAGAGACTTAAGCAGAGACTTAAATATTTAAATAGTATGTCATAAAGATTCCATGAAGGGAGAAACTTTCTGTGAATAATCAGGATCTGTAAGTTACCATTTTGCCACATGTACTCTCTAGGCTTGAGTCCATTTTTCCCACAGACTCTGTTTATGTATATAGGAGAATGTGCCCTTTACTTTTGTTAGGATTGTTCTTTGTATCAACAGTTCTTACTATACTATTTCAGTAAATAACCTTTTCTTAAAAGGTAAAAACAACTGATAATAAATGGGGAGATGCCAGATGGAAATAGGTCTTTATTAAGTCCAGTAGTACATATTGACATTTATAGATCGGGCAGCTAGATGGCACAGTGGATAGAGCACTGGGACTGTAGTTAGAAAGATGAGAATTCAAATCTGACCTCATATTTACTAGTTATGTGACCTGGGCAAGTCACTTAATTCCTGCTTGCATAAAAAAATCTGGAGAAGGAAATGGCAAACCGCTCTAATATTTTCTTTGTCAAGAAAATTTAATGGATAATATAAAAAATATGCTAAAAGACATGACATTGAAAGATAGTACCCTCAGGTTGGAAGGGCTTGGTTCTACTATGGTCCACAGAGTTACAAAGCTTCATACATGACTGAACAACAACAAATATTTATTGATCTATTTATTTCTAGATCTACAGTTATAGGATATATGTAGATCTTTTAATAACCCTAAACTTCTCCCTGAAGCCAAAGCCCATTTAAAAAAACAACAACAGCATTCTGGTAATCTACTCTCGTGTTTTATTAGGAGGTGGAGGTAACCCCAAGTTCTCAAAGACTATGCAAGTAGAATGAAAGCCCTGGAAGATCTTATCTACCAGCTGGAAATACTTTAATTTTTTTCTTTATATTCCTAGAACCTAGGATAAGTGCCCACATAAGCATTTTATAAATATATAGTGAATTCATATATGTTGAAATATGTGCTTGACAATAGACTTCTTATTTGTTATATAAGGGCAAATATAGTTAATTTTGAAAAGTATCAGTGCCAGTTTTAGCTGCAAAGTGATGATTTTTCAGCCATAATAACTTTTAAAAACTTTGTATTAGGTCATAGCTGGGTTGGGTTCCTTTGGGAAGGAGTTGGATCCTTGAGCATAGAACCATAAATCTCAATGAATGAGACTTTGTAGGGAAAAAGAAAGGGGACTCATTGGAGTATCTAGGAAACCAGATATTCCTCTTCCAGTGAAATCAAATGATAAGAGATACTATGAGCCTGAGGGATTACATGTGTCTCTATAGAAAGAGAAACTAACTGGAATGTCAGAGGATTGCCCCAGTGTCAACTCTATATTCAATACCATTCTGACAGAATGAGACTAAACATTTCACCAAAGATGATTATGGAGAACTTTAGGAGTCTGGTGGCAAAAGACCTTACTAGAGAAGAGATTTATATTGATTTTTTCTAGGTTATTGTGAGGCATTTTTTTCTTCCTTCCTTCCTTCCTTCCTTCCTTCCTTCCTTCCTTCCTTCCTTCCTTCCTTCCTTCCTTCCTTCCTTCCTTCCTTCCTTCCTTCCTCCTTACCTCCCTTTCTTTCACTCTCTCTCTCTCGTTTGTTTTCTACATTTGCTTATGGGCTTCTGTGAGTCTTCTGTGTTTTATGTACGATTCGTAGTGTAGAGTAGAATAAAAGTTGTACTGCACCTAATAAATGAATTGTTACCTTGGATGATTTTGTCTAAGTTGGGATGTAGTTACTTACATCTGTTGAAACTTAAACATAAGCAATATTCTGAAGTTTCCATGGGGAACTTTGGGGGAAAGCATTATGTTTCAAGGAGGTTTCAGTCATGCTTATTCTTGGACTCCATCCAAACAAACCCAGAATATGAGGGCCCTTATCTATTGATTACATATAAAATAGAGAAATAGGAGAATATAACAAATGAAAAAGGATGGCACATCTATCAAGAAGGCTAAAACCTGGAATGAACTGAGGATTGCAAAGAATGTTAAAAAAAGAATTACTGTGTATGTGTGTTTAAAGCTTTTAGGCTTGCTTTTTGGAGCATGAAGATGAACCACTGTGGGAAGAAGATGATAAAGAGAAGGTAGAATTATTCAACTCCGATGATTGCTTGCAAAATTATGGAACACATTATTTAATAGATAGTTTGTGAGCATTGAGAATAGAGAGAGATAATTACTAGGGGTCTACATAGAATCACAAAGATCATCAAGTCATAACAAACTAAACTCATTTCCTTTATTGATAGAGATACTAAATCGATACATTAGAACAATGCATTAGTCAGAGAGGATATCAATTTTTGAAAATCAAAGTCTTTCCATATATGCTTTATTTTTTTAAATTAAAATTTATTTTAGTAGGTTTTTATTAATATTTTTGTTTCTTATATCACTATAGTTATCCCAAGTAACATTTCCCCTCCCCCTCCCAGAGAGCTATCCTATATGACAAATAATATTCTTTAGCAAACATAAAAAGTAAGCAAAATTGCTTGATATATTGAAAAAGTCTGAAAACATGAGAAATGTGTAATACTTGTTGTGCTCCCACCTCCATAAAGGGGTAGGTTGGGGGTGTCTTATATTTCTTCAATTGAGTCTTCTTTGGTCTTTGTAATCTTGTTACATTTAGATTTTTTTTTTTTTGGTGTGTAGTTCTTTCCATTTACATTGCCATAGTTACCATACAAATTATTTTCTTATTTCTGCTTATTTCATGCTGCATCAGTTAATATAGGTCTTTCTTATCTGTAATCATCACATACATCAATTTTTTACAGTATGGTAACATGACATTACATTCATATACCATAATTTGTTTAGTTATTCCCCAATTTATGGGCAACAACATTATTTCCAATCCATAGCTATGCCAAAAAGTGCTATAAAGATTTTGGAATATATGGGGAATTCCCCCACCCCTTTATTGATGGCTTCCTTGAGGTATAAACCCAGAGAGTCTCTGGTTCAAAAGGTATGGACATTTTAGTCACTTGATTTGCATATTTACATATTGTTTTCCAAAATGGTTTTGTCATTACAGAGCTCCACCAATAATTTATTAGTGTGTCTATCTTTTCGCAACACCTTCAAATTCACCCTTGCTATTTTCATCATTTTTTGCCAATTTGTAAAGGGTGAGGTGAAACCTTATGGTTTGCATTTCTCTCATTAGTGATGTGGAGCATTTGTGTGTGTGTGTGTGTGTGTGTGTGTGTGTGTGTGTGTGTAATTGTGAATACTTTGCAGTTTGAGAAATGTTTTTTGGTGGTTTGTCTATTGGCAAATGGATATTAATTATATATGTGTTTGTATTATTTATTAATTGTTTATGTATCTTGTATACTAAACCCTTAGTAGAAAAAAAAATTGATACAAAGCCCCCACCCCCATTCAACCACTTCCTTTCTTATTCTAGATGCATTAATGCTATCTTTGAAGAAACTTTTCAGTTTCAAGTAATCAAAGTTATCTATTTCACATTTGGTAATTGCCTCTATTTCTTGTTTGGTTAAAAATACCTCTTCCATACATAGCAGTAAAAGCTATATGATCTATTTCTCTTCTATTTTAAAAAAAAGATGATCTTTAATTTTAAGGTTATGTATACTTTTGGCATGTATTGTGGAATATGGTAAAAGGTGATGGTCTAAGACTAAAATCTGCCAGACAGTTCCAGTTTTCCAGCAATTTTTTTTTTTATCGAATTGGAAACTTTCCCCTAGGTAATTTGTTTTCCATTTTGTAAAATATTGTGATGTTCAGTTCTATTGTTTCTGAGTTTTCCTTGCTGGTATGTTCCATTTATCTATCTCTTTTCTTTAATCAATACCAGATGGTTTTAATGGTGTCCAAAAGTACTAGTCTCCCTTCATCCCTGTTTCCTTTGATCATTTACCTTGATTTTCTAGGTATTTTGTTTTTCTAAATGAATTTTATCATTCTTTTATCACATTCTATAAAGTATCCTCTTGGTATTTTGTTTGGTATTGCATTAAAAGGTAAATTAATTTAGTAGTATTGTCATTTTTTATCATAAATGCATGGCCTAGCCATGATCATGGAATGTTCCTCCAGCTATTTAAGTTGTTCCTTATTTCTTTAAGGAACACTTTCTAAGTAAATCTATATAAATCTCTTGTGCATTTTATGAGGTTAATACCTAGAAATTTTATGCATTTTGTAGTTATTTGAAATGAGATTTACTTTTCTATTATTCTTTCATGTGTTTTGCTATTATGTTCTAGAGATGCTCTTGATTTTTAAAAATAATATCTCTCTCTGTAGCAGCAAGCACCCCAACATCCCCAGGGTGGCTGCTAACACAGGTTCTTAGATCTGCTTTTGTAAAGGAAAGCAACTCAAAATGGGTTAACAAGCTTACTTTAATCAAACAAACATATATTACCTAGTTCAGGGGAAAAAGGTCAGCACTCCGAACTTCAGAGTATACAGACAGATCAAATAGACAGGCTTCCAAATTCTGCAACCATTATATCAATACCAAATCACAGTTACCAGAGAGGGAAGCATCAACATATGGGTTTTCAAAGCCAGGGGGCTCTCAATGGCTGCCCAGAGTCTCATCTGGTCAAATCACAAAACACTTCTCAAAGTGAGCCCCAAAGCAAAGCCTTACATCAGGAATTATATAGCTTTCTCCTGGGTCAGAGAATGTAACCACCCTTTTGACCCACAGCATCAAGCTGTAGCCGGTCCTGAAAACCAAGCCTCCTACCACAGGTTCCATGTGACCACATTCAGCCTATTAGGAGGCAGAGTATATTTTCAAATCAAGGAAGGTTTTCAGAGTCTCTTAAGCCAATCAAAGGGCCTAGGGGCAGGGAAGATCTTTACATCTGCATTTCTATTACACTCTCCCAATTACATGTTTAAATAATTTTAAATATTTTATTTTATTTTATTATTGCTTTTTGGAAGGCAATTGGTGTTAAGTGACTTGCCCAAGGTCACATGACTAAGTTTATTTTGTGTTACATGTCTGAGGCTGGATTTGAACTCAGGTCCTCCTGACTCCAGGGCCGGTGCTCTATTCACTGTGCCACCTAGCAGCCAATTCTAAACATTTTTAAAAGTTTTGAATTCAAATTCTATCCTTCCCTTTTCCTCTTCCCCTCCCCCTTCCCTGAGATAATAAGCAATCCAATATTGGGTTATACATGTACGATCACATAAATCATTTCTGTGTTAGTCATTTTGTATAAAAAAACTCAGACAATAAAAAAAGCAAAAAGCAAAAAAAAAAAAAACCAATGTGAAAAACATCACCCTTAATTCTGTCTTGAGACAATGTCAGTTCTTTCTCTGGAGGTATATAGAATGCTTCATCATAAGTCCTTTGGAGTTGTCTTAGATCATTGTATTGCTGAGAATAGCTAAGTCGTTTACAATTTTTTATTGTACAATATTGCTGTTACTGGATACAACATTGTCTTGGTTCTGCTCACTTCACTTTGCTTCAGTGATGTAAGTCTTTCCAGGTTATTTCTGAAATCATTCTGTTTGTTATTTTTTATAGCACAATAACATTCCATCACAATCACATACCACAGCTTGTTCAGTCATTCCCCAATTGATGGGCATCTCCTTGATTTCCAATTCTTAGCCACCATAAAAAGAGCTGCTATAAATATTTTTGTACAAATAGTTCCCTCCCCATACCTTTTTAAAATCTCTTTGGGATACACACCTAGTAGTGGTATTGCTGGATCAAAGGGTATGCACAGTTTTATAGCCCTTTGGTCATAGTTCCAAGTTACTTTCCAGAATGGTTACATCAGTTCACAACTCCATAAACAGTATATTAGTGTATCAGTTTTCCCACATCCCCTCCAAAATTTAACCTTTTCCTTTTTTGGCATATTAGCCAGTCTGATAGATGTAAGGTAGTGCCTCAGAATTGTTTTAATTTGTATTTCTCTAATCAAGAGTAATTCAGAGCATCTTCATATAGCTATAGATAACTTTGATTTCTTTGCCTGAAAACTGTTCATATCCTCTGACCATTTGTCAATTGGGGAATTAAATGCTATTGTTTTTGAATACTTATTTTGTAGCCTTCAAATTTACTGAAGGTATTAATTAGCTCAATTAGTCTTTGTTGATTGCCTACTATTTTCAAAGTAAACCACTAAATCATCAGCAAACAGGGATAGTTTAATCAAATTTTTAAACCTGTCTTTGTTCCTTTGATTCTTTCTCTTTTCTTGTTGCTATTGCTAGCATTTCCAGAACTATATAAAATAATGGTTGGGAGAGTAGGCATCCTTCCTTCACTTCCATATTTATTGGAAAAGGTTCTAGTATATCTCTATTGTGTATGGTTTTAGATAGATGTTTTTTATATGAGGTTCAAAAAGGTCTCTCTTGCCTGTGCTTTGTAGGGTTTTTGTTTTGTCTTCTTTCGTTTTATTAGCATAAAAGTGCTATATTTTGTCAAAGGCTTTTTCTGCATCTGTTGAGATGATCCTGTGGTTTTGAATGTTTTGGTACATAAATTCTTTTGATGAGGTGAAGAATTGTGGGTTGTGACACGTAGTTATGAAGATCCGAAACTGGTTGAAGAACCATCCCCAAGAATGTAGATGAATTAATAAATGGATTTGGAAGGATGCCTCTTGTGTGTTATGCTAGGTTTTTCCTGTGACCCTTTCATTTTTGATATTTTTTATCACTGTCTTACATGAAGACATAGGAAGCATTTTTATCTAATTTGTGCATGACACTAACTCTGCATAGATTATTAGAAAGGAAAGTTGCCTTAGACATCATCTAGTCCAACCTCTTCATTTTACAGATGAAGAAACTGAGGCCCAGAGAGCTGAAATGACTTTTCCAAGAGAAATATTTTTTTTAGATACCAAGCGGCAGAATACCAAGTATTTTGGCTGTAATTCTAGTTGACTCTCCCTTAAATACTTCTCTTTCCAATATAAGTAATGTGTTATGCAGTAAAGAACCTTGGACATAGTCCTTTACTCCATTGTCCTTTTGGCTGTGCTCTGTTGGCTTGATTTCTTTGCTCATGGAGTGTGTAAAAGACAATGTTGTCTCTGAGACTCTGTGGTTTTGAGAAATGCATTTGCTCTTTTCTCTTCCACAAGAAGGAATTAGAAACCCAAATCTTAAGAGATTTGAAAAGATAAGAGGGCATCCTGGCATTTTGGTCCAGGTTTTGCAGTCAATGAAGAATTGGTGCTCGGAGGAGCAGGAACTGACTTTTAGAAGTTGCCTCCAGGACTGAGACTCAGACTACACAATCGTAGACTAATGTTACTGGATTAATATTTTGTAAAAACTGAGTTTGGAGTGTACCCTCACCCTAGATATTGTGGGCAGGAGTGTTTGTACTTTGATACTTTTGTAATTGCTATATATTTGAAGTAAAAGTTAAATAAAATAAATTCCAGGTGTACTATTCACTATTTATTTGACCTTGAGAAATCAATTTAACATCTGTAGGCCTCACTTTCCTCATCTGTAAAAATGAAGAAATTGGACTAGATAAGCTCTAAGGTTTCTTCTAATTCTAAATATATGGTTCTATCATGATATTGCCTCCTCCCTGCAAAGCTAGAGGAAATACATTGACTGAAAAATCAGGATTTAGAATTATTTGGGTAGGCTTGGCCAATGAGATAAAAGCAACAAAATTAAATTTAATAGAGGCTATTGAAATATCCCTTTCATTAAAAAACAACAACAACATTAATTCTATAAGCATAGGAAAGGAAGTCTGACTTCATAGCAGTTCAGATGAAAATGGTGTGGGGTAACATCTAGGTGATACCTGCATTGGGAGAGATAGCTAAATAACATAGCAGAGAATTCCAAACCTGAAGCAGGAACACTCATCTTCCTGAGTTCAAATTTGGCCTCATACTTAACTAGCTGTGTGACCTGGACAAGTCACTTAACCCTGTATGCCTTAGTTTCCTTATCTGTAAAATGATCTGGAGAAGGAAATGGCAAACCGCTCCTGTATCTTTGCCAAGAAAATCCCAAATAGGGTCAAGGAAGGTCAGGCATGACTGAAATGAGTGAATAACAAAGGGTTAGATGACTGCTGAAATACCTTCCAATTCCTGTTCTTAGTTTCTATGATTCTCTGGCCTAAGTAAGATGGTTGTCAGGCTGCAAACTCAAAAGCTTAATATGTTGTTGTTTTCATTTATCATATATTTAGGGAATCAATCATTTGGGAAATTATAAAATATCCCTTAGAAAAACAGCTCCCTATTGGAGTTTTCATAGACTCTATTGTTCTCAAAGTTCATGATATTACATATAATTCTATTATTTGTCATAAACTCCATTTTGTCATGACCGTAGGGTATAAGGATTCAAGGACTATGATAATTATAGATGTCCTCCATGGTTGCTTCCCAAGAAGCAATTAATGAAACCATACATTTTATACTTCATCCTGTCCATCAATTGATTACAATATCTATCATCTTTTCTTTGGGGAGGCTCCATTTATTATTTTATTGGGTTAGAGAGCTCTCAGTGAGGAAACTTCTTTTGCCAAAGTAGATCAGAAATAGCTCAATGATTTATAGGAGGAGGAACCAAAAGATTAAATGTTTAGGATCACATTGCCAGTTTGTGTCTACACAACTTGAACTTGGGTCATCCTGATTCTGAGACTGAACCTCTATCCATTACACTATATACCCTCTCATCTTATCAAACTTATCGTACTAAATACCATTATAGCTCTGGAATTCCTAAATATCCTACTTAAACTAGCCATGGAACAAATGGACATAGGTGCAAGGAAAGCAATTAAAATGATATAAAGAAAACATAGTCTCAAAATTACTGCAGAATGCAAAGAGGAAATTGTTTAGACTTCTGTCTGTAGCATCACCTTTTCATAAAAAAAAATGTCAGATGGGTCAGCAGAATCAGAAATGTTAGAGCTGGAATGGAATTCATATATCATCTAGATAAATCCCCCTGATTTTATAGATGAGGAAACTCGGTTTCAATTTAAGGTGAAGTAGTTTGCCCCAGGTCAGAATAGTTCCTTATCTTGGCAAGGCTAAAGACATGAAAACAAAATCACATCTCCTGTACTCCACAGAGCTAACACAAAAGGACTTTTTATAAAGGACTTTGAAATTTTCCATATAAATAAAAGTGGTATTATATATTTATATTTAATGAGAGTCTACCCAGCCACATAAAGTTCAATTCCCAGTCACACTAGAAAAAAGTGAGTTATGTGTGGGTAAGAAGTAACTATAAATTCAATTTAATTGAGCTGCAATGATGCTATTTAGAGGGCTGTGGTGTGTATTTTAAAGTGCCCAGTTGACCACAATTGTATGAACTTCTTTCATAAACTGAGTATTCGCTTGACTGACAAAAGTCCAAAAGGAAAAGAAAAAGTAACATGGATCCAGGCAGTTAATCACTCTAGTATGATCAGAAAGGCATGGAACTTTATATTATACAATTGTCAAATTATACAAGTGTGATTGAAATATGTGACCATCACCAGTGGGTGCAGTGGCTATCAGCCAAGCTATAGCTCTGCTCACTGTGTAGGCCCTCTTCATTTTGACATATAGCTGGAGGTGTTTGTTAGTTTAGTAATAAATATATCTTCACTCCATCCTCCCTTCTTTTCTTTAGCTATCAATCATAGATTAAGGCTAAAAGGATAATAAAATGTACAATATCTCAGAAGCAGCAACTATCTCAGTTTTCCCCAGCATAGCCTCCCTCTGACTGGCCGATTCTTGTTGTACAGAGTGAAAGAAATAGAAAATTCATATCCTTCGAACATCTCCCAACTCCTATGGAAGGAGTAAGGAAGTGGGGGAGGGAGGAATGTGAGCCACTAACATAATGAGGATCCCCAGGCTACTGAAATCCTGGCTCATCCCTCTTATACAAGGAGGATCCTTGATCCTACACCCAAATATGGATCAGGTAGATAACATTTCTCTCATTGGCTGTTGGCACTTGCTGCTGGGCTGTGGGTTTGTTCCCTGCTGTAATCACCAACTCTGCTTATGCGAATCAATTTCTGTGATGATTTAAAAAGTTCGAGATCATTTGTTATAAATAATCATTTCTCTCACTTCTGCCTTGATAAGAACTGTTTATGCTTGGGATATTAGGGCAAGGTATATGACTCTAAAGGGGCATCTAGTTGGCACAGTTGATAGAGCACTGGGTCTGGAATCAGGAAGACCTGAGTTCAAATCTGGTCCCAGACAGTATCTGTGTGACCCTTGGCAAGCCACTTAACACTGTTTACCTCAGTTTCCTCATCTGGAAAATGAGCTGGAGAAGAAAATAGAAAACCTCTCTAGTATCTTTGCCATGAAAACCCCAAATGGCATCACAAAAAGTCTAAAACAACTGAACAACAACAACAACAGTAGGGTTTTGTGTTGGAGAGTCATGAATCTGATAGCCAAAAATAAAAAGGTTCTTTTATTTGAAGGCAATATGATCACAGATATGGATTTGGAAGGGACTGTAGCAGCAAGCACCCCAACATCCCCAGGGTGACTGCCAACACAGGTTCTTAGATCTGCTTTTCAAAAGGAAAGCAACTCAAAATGGGTTAACAAGCTTACTTTAATCAAACAAACATATATTACTTAGTTCAGGGGGAAAAGGTCAGCACCCCAAACTTCAGAGTTACAGAACTTACAGATCAAACAGACAGGCTTCCAAACTGTCCAACCATTATATCAATACCAAATCACAGTTACCAGAGAGGGAAGCATCAACATCTGGGTTTTCAAAGCCGGGGAGCTCTCAACAACGGCTTCCCAGAGTCTCATCTGTTCAAATCACACAACACTTCTCAAAGTGAGCCCCCAAAGCAAAGCCTCTCCTCAGGGCTTATATAGCCTTCTCCTGGCTCAGAGATTGTAACAACTTCCTAGACCCACTGCCCAATCACAAAGTATCAAGGTGTGGGCTTTCCTGAAAATCAAGCCTCCCACCACAGGCTCCAGGTGCACTTAAGCTAGGGGCAGGGAAGATCTTTAAATTTGCATTTCCATTACAGGGACCAAGGAGATAATCTAGTCCAACCTTTTCATTTCATAAATGCATAACTGAGACCCAGGAAAATTGTCTCAGGTAACACAGGTAGTAGGAGGGAGAACTGGAATTTGAATCTAGATCCTCTGGCTCCAAATCCAGTATCTTTTATTCTGTAACATAGTGCCTCTTTTCCCCACATAGTGAACATTATTCTATTAAAATTATCTACTACAGTAGTCAGTGGGCTACTGTGATTAGAGCTAAGAACTATCTTTTGAAGTTTCCCAGCAAAAATGAGAAAGGTCTATATTTTTCTTATCTGGATTTCCACCTTGTTTTAATATTTAGCCACAGTCCAAGTCTCCTCTGTTTTCTCTCCGCAGGAAAGAACAGAATCCTAGGCATTAGATGTCAAGGAGAGAGGACCACTATAGCTTAGCAACTTAAAAGGAAATAAATTACCCAGTTCTCCTTGCTATTTTAACTACAAGCACCTACAAGCAAAATGGTCAAACAGTGTTGACTCAGGTTTCTTTGTAAATCAGAGAGAGTTGCCAGGGTTACATGGACACCTCCAATAAGTTTGGGAACTGGCTGGGGAGTTCTGTGAGTCAAAACTTTTATTTAGGGCTTTGGAAGATGGCAGGACTTTCAAGAAGGACGGATAGCATAATCATCAGATACAAAAAACATCTGTTAGAGGGATAATTCTCCACCTTAAAAAGCTCCAAAGTGGATTTAGTATTGTGAGAATCAGATCAAACAACCATGAGCTCTACTGTTTCATCTGAAACATTAATTGAAAAGTAGTATAGGAAAATGGTTACACTTACATTGATTTTACTCTCTCCCATTGCAAAAAGGCCTTGTTGTGGTCCTGTTGTGGAAATACTAAAAGAACAATGTAGACTAATTCAGGAGAGGAAAAGGTGAAGGTTATTCAATTGCAGGCTTCAAGTACAACTAATTCTCTCAAATCCATAGCAAGGAGAAAAAAAAAACACAGCTAATCCAACACAGGTATTCCCAAATTGGTCACTGTTGGATTTGTAGGTAAATCCACTATGCAGAGGCTCCTTCTCTCTCATGCTCAGATACTCATATAGACAACACACACACACACACACACACACACACATATTTAATCAATAAAAATCCACATTCTCTCCTTCCCACTTCTACCCTTTGCTTCATTAACAAGGAAAGAAAGACAAACCCTTTGTATGACCCCATGTGTTGTTAGGCAAAAGAGTTATACAAATTGACCATGTCTTAAAAAAATTGTCTCATTCAGTGCTTTATTTTCCACAGGTAGGTACCCTGTTTGATCTTGAGCCCTTTGAGATCATGTTTAGTCATTATATTGGTCTTTAGCAGGTCTCAGTTTGACAGAGAATGGGCAACGCCCATTCAGTGAATAAGGCTAGGTAAAAAAATGAGACAAAGAATGGCCTTTTTAACCTAGTCTAGGGGGAAAAAAATGAAACTTGAGTGAAAACCTCTCAGTGCCACAATCAACTTTCTAAGATCTGAAATCTTAAACTATACTTTGGGTGCTGATCTATAGGGGCAGAAGGAGATTTTCTCTAGAGTTACTCATGCTAAGGAAATCATGTTTAGTTCTCTTCCTCTACAAAAGAAAAAAATCATTTTATTCAAATAACAGTATGTCTTCTCTTTAATTTTTTTAAATTAATGGAATAAAACAAGCACCTCCATAACATTACAGTAAAGAGATGATTATACATGAAACTGTAATGCTACCATGTACAACTTGCTCTTTCTTTCAAATATACAATGAAATTGTTCTGTAAATTTCCTTTTTTCTTCCCTCCTCCCCCTTCCTAGAGATGACTACAATTAGACACAAATAGGATTAGTATGTCTTCTGAAGGTCAATGTTGGTCTATGTCGGTTGCTGACTTTCTTTTGTCTATTCAATTAGACAAAAGGTGTCAAACAGAGGTGTCAAACTAAGGGCTACAGAAAAGCTACATCAGCTGAACTAAATTAAGATGTAACAGAGAAATTATTAACAAAATAAATAAAAATATAATCCAAGATAAAAAATGCTAATTTGTGGTTTTCTAAGATGATATGCAGCTGAGATCCACTTTTATCTGAGTTTGACACTGCGCGTACATCCTCCCTCTTTATCTGAAAGCATCTTCATTACTATCTTTTTTCCCTTCCATTTCCTTCTCTACCTTTTATTTTCATTTGACTATGTTGCTTGGGAGGCCATTTTGTTCATTCAATGGTTTGCAGCTATTATCGTTGCTTTCTTTCCCCCACAATCTGGGCACCTTTGATCTCCCTCCTACTTGGTGTCTTTGTTCTTTATGATTCTCTTTGTTGCCTCCATTGTGTTTTCACTCTACATATTATAGTTTGAACCAATAATGGAAGCTCTTTCTTCTTCCCAGGTTGTTGATCTCCCTGAGCAAAATATCTCTTATGGATGTGTACAGTAACTACAAAGGAAAGCACAAAATCCCTCAGCCCTTTCAGGCACTTCTGAGCTGAGAGTAGATAGACTGGTAGTCAGGAAAGAAAAAAAAATACAAAATATCTTTTTTAAAAAATCACTCCTCTTAGGGAAAGTATTTCCTTTTTGACAAATGACATTGAAGACAGCAACAGGGACAGTGCTAAACTCTCAGGATAATGCTCAAATCTCCTACTCTAGACATTAGCAATAATGAAAGAATCCTTTCACTAAGAAGGACAGCATTTTGTTACACAAATGGTTTATTTTTTTTTCTGTACTGCTCTGAGCCTTCAGTGTGTTGAAAATGGATTGGTGCTTTGGGGAAATTTATTGTGAATGGATGTGCTGAAAAGTAGGGGAGGGGTATTCATTTAGCCAGATACTTTTTCTTTCAGGTTAGTCCTTTATTGCTACTTGAATGTACTAATTTCTCCTTAAAGAGAATTTGTACCATTTTTCATCTGGTGGATCATTTATGATTTATTACATGAATCTGGATATACCATGGGTCAAATTATGTCCATTGAAGCATAACAACTAGAGACAACAAAGTTTAAAATCATGTTGTATGTTGGACATCGCCCCAAGATTCCATTTCAGTCAATTAACTAAATGGGAGAACCCTAAGAGCCCATCTAGGTCTACCCACATCTGGGTTAGAATTCCCTCTGCAGGAGTTGTGTCAAAATCAAATAGCTTGTTTTATTCCACAAATTAAAAATAAAATAAAATAGAAATGAAAGTTCTAATTCATACATAATGATTCGTATGGATCATATAGTGACTTAGTTTTAGAATGTAATATCATCAGCATTTTATTGTACTTTTATTTTTCTTGTTAAATATTTCCAAATTACTCTTTAAATCTTGTTCAGGCTGCACTTTAGAACATTTGAGGGTTTGTGTTTGACACCTCTGTTTCATAACATCATGGAGAAGTGGTCATACAGGCCTTGTAAAAGATCTCCAGTGAGGAGAGACAACGCATTCTATACTTGTCCTCAAGGTCTTCCCCCACATCAATACTGAATCTGCTTCTCTGCAAATTCCAGCCACAGTGCCCAATTATAGAATCATCCAGAATGAATCTAGTTTCTCTTCCTTATCCTATATCTGTAAATACTTAATCCAAGTGAACATGAAAAGGAAGGAAGCGCATTTATTGCAATCTTCCCCTGTCCACCCTGAACAAAACTCTGATCTTATGATCCTGGGAACTAGGAATGGAATGCAATTGGAATTGAATTGAATGCAATTGAAAACTGATACAGTGTTAGTACTAACGTTTTAAAGCTAAGTGTACCTCCTTCCTTCCTTCCTTTCCTCATTAGGAGAAATTCTTTGGACTTGATTTCCCAGAAAGGCATATGAACAGCTACAGAATATAGCATCAATAGGACTCTGACTCCTAGAGAGACTTCCAAGAGACAGCAGGTTTATAAAGCAGGATGGCTGGAACTAAGGGAGAAAACAGAAATAGGAAAGCAAGCCATGGATTGTGGTCAGCGAGAAGACAGAAAAGGAGTAAAGAAGTGATACAGTGAATATGTTCCTCAACCCAGGAGGGTTGTCCTGATGAGTGAAGGAGAGGGACTTCAGCAGATACCAACGCACCCCAAGAGACTTCTGAAGAAATCTATGAATTGAATGGAGTTGAGCCCTATTTTTTTTTCACCAGTGCATAGAAAGTTTCAAAATAGACATGTCCCTCCCCCGACATGATAGAGAGATCAATGGTGTTTGGAAGGATTAGATTAGAATCCTCTGGATTTTATAAGGTTTTGGGAATGGGAGCAGAGATTTATTCTATACTGCATTCTCTATTGCTATTTGTACTGTTTTTACATCTTGACTAAATATTTTTACTATTGGATAACTTGCTTAGTCTTGTAATAGAATGTATTGCACTAATGGTAGCTCTTTTTATTATTTGCAAAACTGATTACTCCAAACAGCCAACAATGGACTTGAAAAAGTACCAGATTCAGAACCAGAGCTTTAGAGACTCTGTATTTTAATGGTTAGTCTAAAATGTCTAAACCAGCTGGTATAATCATCATTCAATAAATATTTATTTGCAATGTTATGTTAGGCACTGTGGGGTTCTGTTTTATTTAATTATATTGGTGTCTTGTAGAGTTACTTTGGCTTTGTTTTGCAATTCAATCCAATTCTGTTTAATTCAATTCAACCATAGATTCTATTTTTACAAAATTATAAATTCAGTCATTTATTTGAATTAGTATTGAAAAACCCAAACCAAATTACTTGTTTAAAAGAAATTACTCTAATAGGTGTTCATTTAGATGCCTCACTTAAGCTTTTCTAGCTCTTCTACTTAGAGGATTAGTATTGTAAATGTTCTATTGAATAGTACATGAGAAGATGCATAGCTTGTTGCAATGATTCTTTATTGAATTAAAAGAGCAACACAGGAGCAGCATTGTGTATAGGAGACAGCACTAGATATGTAGTTTGATGGCCTAGGTGCCAAATCTGGCCTTGCTACTAACGTGTTTATAAAATTTGGAAAGCCAGTTTTCCTCTTTGGGCCTTACTTTATTAGTATATAAAATTGGGAATAGCTTTGGACTGGATGATCTCTTAGGTAATTTCTTTTCTTTTTTTTTTTTTTTTTAAAGCAATTGGGGTTAAGTAACTTGCTCAAGGTTACATGGCTAGTCATTTGATTTATGCGTGGATGCTCATTTTCTGAGGCCAGATCTGATCTCGGGTCATCCAAACTCCGAGGCCGGCGCTCTTACTCACTGCGCCACCTAGCCGCCCCTTTAGGGCAATTGGGGTTAAGTAACTTGCCCAAGGTTACACGGCTAGGTTTTTGTTTGTGCGGATTAAGTGTCAGAGGCTGGCTCCCAACTCAGGTCCTTCTGATTCCAGGGCCAGCGCTCTATTCACTGCGCCACCTAGCCGCCCCTCTTAGGTAATTTCTAATTCTAAATCTCATGAGTCCACGTTCCTTTCAGTGTGGATGTCCCAAGAGTCCCTTACTTTGGTTTTTGAGATTTCCTGTTCTCTCTATTATTGTATCATAGTTTATAAACATAATAACAATAATATAATAGCTAAAATTTATATATAGTGCTTTCAAATTTGCAAGCACTTTTAATGTATTAACTCATTTGAACATTTTTATCTCCTTTGATCACCATTGTCTTATTTGATATGGTCAGTTAATAAGGATTTAGTATGTTCCAGGTATGGTGCCAATGGGGATAAAAAGACAAGAAAATATATTGTTCTCATCTTTAAGGAGTTCACATTTTAAAGGGAGAGACAACATGCAAACAACTATGTAGACAAAAAACTTATACTGTACCAATGGGAGGTAATCTAGAAGGAAGGCACTGGAGGTCAGACCCTAGGGATGCAGGGGCAGGGCGAATAGAACAGCATGGAAGGACTTTAATACAACCCCATCAATTCATAGATGAGAATACTGAAGATCAAAGTGGTGACATGCCTTGTCCCAATTCCCACAGGTACTAAGTGGTAGAGCTGGGATTTTGAGGAGACCTGAAGATATCTATAAACCACAGTGAAGGTTCTATACTGGAAGACATGTAGCTCCATTAGAAAGAAAGGAAAAAGTATTACATGAGAGGGACCTTGCCACGAGGGTTTTGTGGACCTTTTGTCAGTGTTAGATAGAGACAGGACTGCTTTTGTATAAGGGATGAATAAACTGTGTTTAAGAACATTTACTAGAAGTGTTAGTTAAGAAGACCAAAGATCACATGGAAAAAGTCTTAACAGAAGGTAATGCAGCAGATTTAGGCAACTATATAAATGGGATCTTAGAGCTTTGGGACTTATTTAGGCAGCAGGCATTGGAATCTCTTTGCTACTGACATCATATGGTACTACCTATCTATAAAATCTTCTGTTTTGTGTCATTTTGACCAGTATGTCCAAAAATAGGAGAGTACCAGACTATCCAAGTTTATAAATGATGGCTCAATTTATAGATGTTTTAAACCCCTAAAAAGTAGTATAGTCCTTTGGATACCAAAAGATAGCTCTGATAAAGGTGTTAGTGTTAATGGATAGGATACAATATAATATAATTAGTATTTATTATGCACATGTTATGTTCAAAGCATGTGCTGAGTACTGGTGATAAAATACCAAAAGGAAAAACAGTTCTTGCCCCCAAGGAACTTACAATCTAATGCAGCAAGAAGACACATAAAAGAAAATTGTTGGTGGTGGGGAGGGTGGAGAAGGTAACCAGTCTGTATATTTCTGTAAGGGGGGGTGAGGATGACAAAATACTAGTGGAGCTGAATCCAAGTAAAGCAGTTGGTAGAAAATAACTGGACTGTGGGCCCTAGTTCAAAGGAGGCTATGTGGGGAGTATCTTGCTCTGCTCTCAGGCCCTCTAATCAAAAGAACAGAACCTACCAGGTGTACTGATGAAGCATGAACACCAAAGTTAATGCAGTTTCTGGGACAGGAGAATATTGGGAGGTTTAATAATAGAGAAGACCCACACAAATATGGAGAGCAGTGGTAGGTACTACTAATTTAGGTGCAGACTTTTGAAAACTAGAGTCCTTAGATAGGGGACTCAATGAATTAAGTATAATAGGTGAAAACATCTGGCTAACAGTGGTGAGCACATGAATGGTCAGCACAAAGCCACAAAGGTGAAGAAGAACAAAGAAGCATAGGAGATTTGAAAGTCAACTCTGAGGCCATGGAACACTGTCAGTTGAGTGCAAACAAGTTGACCTTTCTCTTTTTTTTACCATTTGCCTTTGGAAAGATTTTGATAGGAAAAGAGCACCATTTCCCCAGAAAAATTCAACATACTATGTTCTAGAGCTGAAGGGACAGAGGTATAGCTTGATGCTTATACTTGAGCTCCAGGGAAAGAACTTAAGACAATAGTTGCTTCAAACAATAAAAAGACTGCTTCAGAACTAAAGGAACCAAAATGGAGATAGATGCATGTCCCTCATCTCAAGGGAGGAAGCTGATAGTGATAATAGCTTCTGTAGTCCCTGCATTCATGAGCTCAGTCCAGTGATTGCCCTGTTTGTTTGTAATTTGCTTTTAGCTCCATTCTGGATTCAGAGCAATGAAGAACTAAACTTCTGGCATTTATCCTCTCTCTTGTTCAGGAAAGATATGTGGTGGAGTGAGGGTAGTGAATGAATATCACAGATTAGGAAGACTCAAGACTCATCTTCCTGAATTCAAATCTGGCCTCAGACACTTACTAGGTTTGTGATCCTGGACAAGTCACTTAACCCTGTTTGCCTCAGTTTCTCTTCTGTAAAATGAGCTGGAGAAGGAATGGCAAATCACTCCAGTATCTTTGCTCATAAAATCCCAAATGGGGTCATGAGGAGTCAGACATGACTGAAATGAATGAACAATGACAATAACAACAAAAATTGGCTGCATTTTTTTAAAGCAATTGGGGTTAAGTAACTTGCTCAAGGTTACACGGCTAGTCATTATTTATGTGTGGGTGCTCATTTTCTGAGGCCGGATTTGATCTCGGGTCATCTGAACTCCGAGGCCGGCGCTCTTACTCACTGCACCACCTAGCCACCCCTTTTAGGGCAATTGGGGTTAAGTAACTTGCCCAAGGTTACATGGCTAGGTTTTTGTTTGTGTGGGGGCTGCATTTTTTCCTATGCTGTATTTCTCAGGACAGGAATACAGAGTTTAGACATTTAAGACAAAGGCTAATTTTAGAAACTTATTGGAGACCTCACTGCATCACATTTCCCAGAATAAATATTCTGGACTGATAGATACTAAGGGGAAAATTACCTGTGTGTAGGAAAAGCCTCAATATGTCACTAGGGAAAAAAATCAAATTACCAGTATCAAAAATGAAAAGGGTAAATTCACCACCAATGAAGAACAAATTAAAGCAATTATTAGGACTTATTTTGCCCATAAAAAATCTGACAATCTAAGCTAAATCAATGAATATTTACAAAAAAATAAATTGCCCAGATGAATAAAAGAGAGAATAGGATACTTAACCCTATTTTAGAATAAGAAATTGAATAAGCTAACAATGAACTACCTAAGGAAAAAAAAATCCTGAGGGCAAGATGGATTCATAAATGAATTTTATGAAACATTTAAAGAACAATTAATCCCAATACTATATAAACTATTTAGAAAAACAGTCAAAAAGGAATCCTACCAAATTTCTTTTATGACACAAATATAGTGCTGTTACCTAAGGCAGGAAGAGCAAAAACACAGAAAGAAAACTGTAAACCAATTTCCCTAATGAATATTGATGCAAATTTCTAAAAATAATATACTAGTAAGGAGATTACAGTGATATATCAGAAGGCTATGACCAGGTAAAATTTATGCCATGTGGGATCTATACCAGGGATGCAGGGCTGGTTTAATATTAGGAAAACTAAAAACATAATTGACCATATCAATAACAAAACTAACAGAAAATATATGATTATCTCAATAGAGCAGAAAAAAGCTGTCAACAATATATAACAGTAATTCCTACTAAAAACATTTGAAAGCATAGGAATAAATGGGGCTTTCCTTAAAATAATCAGTCATCTCTACAAAAAACGATTACTCATAATTATTTATATTGGAGATAAGCTAGAAGCCTTCCCAATATGATCAGGGGTGAAGCAAGGATGCCCATTATTACCACTATTGTATAATCTTGTACCAGAAATTGTAGCTTTAGCAAAAGAGAAGAAAAAGGAAATTGAAGGAATTAGAATAGGCAGTGAGGGAAACAAAACTATCACTCACCACAAATGATATGATGGTATACTTAGAGAAACTGGAAATATCAACTAAAAAGCTAGTTGAAATAACAACTTCTGCAAAGTTACAGGATATGAAATAAACTCACATAAATCAGCATTTCTATATATTTCCCACAAAGCCCAGCAGCAAGAAATAGAAAGAGAGATTCCCTTTTAAAATAACTGTAGACAATATAAAATACTTGGGAGTGTACCTACCAATACAAAGTCAGGAACTATATGAACACAAATATAGAACACTTTTCACACAAATAAAATCAGATTGAAATAAATGTAAAAGTATCAATTGCTCATGGATGGCTTGAGCCAATATAATAAAAATGTCAATTCTACCTAAATTAATTTACTTATTCAATGCCATACCAACCAAACTACCAAAAATTATTTTACAGTTAGGAAAAAAATAACAGAATTAATCTGGAAGAACAAAAGGTCAAGAATATCAAAGGAATTAATGGAAACACAATGCAAAGGAAGGGAGCCTAGCCATACCAGATTTCAAACCATATTATGAAGTGGTAATGATCAAAATAATTTGTACTGGCTAAGAAATAGAGTATTGGATCAATGTAATTGATTAAGTATACAATACACAGTAATAAATGACCATAGTAATCTAGTGTTTGATATACCCAAAGGTCTAAGCTTCTGGGACAAGAACTCATTACTTGACAAAAACTGTTGGGAAAACTGGAAAATAGCATGGCAGAAACTAGGTATAGACCAACATCTTAAACTCTATATCAAGATAAATTCAAAATGGGCACATGGACACACAAAATGGGTACAACGGGTAAACATAAAAGAAATTACCATAAACATTCTAGGGGAGCATAGAATCATTTTACCTGTCAAGTCTATGGAAAAATGAAGTTTTTTTTTGTTTTTTGTTTTTTTTTTTTTACCAAAAAACAGATAGCATTACAAGATATAAAATGGATAATTTTGATTATATTAAATTAAAAAGATTTTGCAGAAACAAAAGCAGTGCAAGCAAGATTAGAAGAAAAACAGAAAGCTGGGGGTGGGGGGGTGGAATTACAGTGCCTGTGATAAAGGCCTCATTTCTCAAATATATAGAGAACTGAATCAAATTTAGGAGAATACAAGCCATTCCCCAATTGATAAATGGTTAAATGACAAGAACAGGCCGTTTTATATGAAGAAATCAAAGCTACCTATATTCATATTATTAAAATGCTCTCAATCACTATTGATTAGAGAAATGCAAATTAAAACAATTCTGTGGTACCACCTCACACCTATCAGACTGACTAATATGACATAAAAGGAAAATGATAAATGTTGGAGGGCATGTGGAAAAGTTGGGACACTAATGAACTGTAGGTAGAGTTGTATATTGATGCAACTATTCTGGAAAACTATATGGCACTATGCCCAAAGGGATATCAAATTGTGCATACCCTTTGATCCAACAATTTCCACTACTAGGTCTTTTTAAAAGAGATTTTTAAAAAAGGGCAAAGGACCTTTTTGTAAAAAAATTTTTAAAGCAAAATTGGAAATTGAGGGAAATGGAGCTGCCTATCAACTGGAGAATAGCTGAACAAGTTGTGGTATAAAATTGTAATTCTGTACTATCAAATGATAAAAAGGATGCTCTAAAACAACAACAAACCAAAAAACCTGGATTGTTGTTTGTCCTTCATTCTTTTTTTTTTTTTGGAGGGCAATTGGGGTTAAGTAACTTGCCCAAGGTCACACGGCTAGGATTTTTTTGTTGTTGTTTGTGTGTGTGTTAAATGTCTGAGGCTGGATCCAAACTCAAGTCCTTCTGACTCTAGGGCCAGCACTCTACTCACTGTGCCACCCAGCCACCCCTGTTTGTCCTTCATTCTTGAAGAGACCAATGACATCAGGGGAAGTGATGTCTTGACTTGCAAGTGAATTGGATTGAAGTGAGGCAGGAATTTGCAAAGTGAAGTGAGCAGAACCAGGAGAACATTGTACATAGCAAAAGCAACATTGTACAATGATCAATCATGAATGACTTTATCTATTTTCAGCAATGCGATTCAAGACAATCCAAAGAAGTCATTTTGAAAAATAGTATCCACTTTCAGAAAAAGAATTGATCGAATCCGAGTGCAAATTGAAGCATATTGTTTTTCACTTTCTTTATTTTTTAAAATAGTTTTTCTTTTTCTTGGCCTGTGTTTTCTTTCACTACATGACTAATACAAATATGTTTTGCATGATTTATATATATATATATATATATATGTATATATATATATATATATATATATATATATATATATATATATATAACCTATGTAAAACTACCTGCCATCTCAAGAAAGGGGGGAGGAGGGAAAAATTTGGAATTAAATTTTTTTTTGCTTTATTTTTGGAGGGGGGATGGTGGGGCAATTGAGGTTAAGTGACTTGCCCAAAGGCACATGGCTAGTTGTATGTTAAATGTCTGAGGTCAAATTTGAACGCAAGTCCCCTGGACTTCAGGGCCAGTGGTCTATTCACTGTGCCACCTAGCCACCCCAGGAACTCAAAAATTTTTTAAAGAATTTTTTTAATGTAATTGGGAATAAAAAAATAAAATAATGTAAAAAAAAAAACATCATTAGGAACATAGAAGGAACAGAACTGGCAGTGTCTCCAATCTTGCTAAAGTAGTAAATGCATGTGTCCTCTTAATTAGCATGTATAATACAAAGTTGCTGTAGGACCCTGAGGTGATTCTATAGGTTAGATGCTTCAAATACAAATTGTCATTGGCCATGTAGTTTGGATATGGATAAAACTCCTTTAAGGCGGTCTTGGCAGGCTTCCTTTTTAGTAGATTAGTTAGGGAGTAGAACCAATTCATGTTTCTTGACATGGTTTCAATGAGGGAAATCTACTCCATCTAAAAACTGAATATAGTCAGTGTCTTCATGTGCTAATGCATTTATGGGTCACCTAGTCCTGATTCTACCAACAGACTTATTTTTGGCCTTGGCAAGGCATTGTACCTCCCTTCATCTCAGTTTCTGAACCAGTAAAATGAAGATTAATTTGATAATTCCTAAGATTTCTTCCAGCTCTAGCATTCAATGATTTTTTCATGATAGAAGGTACATCAACTCTCAGTATAAGTAAAATCTATAACTAGGCAGAACCAACAGCATTTATTAAATATTTACTTTTAAGTGGCACTCTACTAGGCCCTACATATGAGAGACTTATGTAGACACAGTGCCTGAACACACTTCCCATTTCAAATTCATAGCCCTTGTGCTAAACAATAGTTGGATATTTACCATTTGTTTTGAAAACTAGTTCTTTAGTGTCAACCATCTGGAGATATTTCATGGGTGCTTGGGTCACCTTGGGATCCTGGTGACTTCAAATCTTCCTCCTAATTTCCTTTTCTACTTTGTCGGCATAGCAATGTGGCGTCAATCTCTGACAAGTCAAAACTCCAGCTGAAAGTTGTAGCTGGGCAGCTTATAAGAGAGTGTCAATCACCTTCCCACCTCAACAGATGATTCATCACCCCAAATGAATCAGGAATAACATCTTAAAATAAATAAGATTCATTATTATACCTTTGACAGAATTTTCCCACCTAAATTTGAATACTTGTCAAAATGGCAGGAATGTGTATATCTCTGCCTTGTTTGGATTCTATACTACTGAAATTTCAGCCTCTTTACTTTGCTCTGTGCACATAATCTTGAGTTGAAAATTCTCTTAGTTCTCAACTATTTCCTCCCCCAGTCCTCAGTAACACCTCATCATCTTACAATACTACCCACTGCATAGTTTATGACTATTTAGTTTAACTCTAAGGGATAGCCTGCTGACCCAAACATTGTTCTTATGATTAGAGAAACATAGTCTCAGGGGTCCTCAGGACAGGTCTGTGTTAACATTAGGGTCAGAGCATAGAAATGTAACTAATATGGGGTGGTGGTAGAGGCAAACTTGCTTCTGTAGTCTTCTTCAACTTCAGCCGAGTCTTCCATATTTCTTTTTTTTTTTTTTATCAGATTTATGTAGGGAACTTTCAGTGGGGAAACTTAATAGCTTATGGTCTTAGATAGTTGCTTGGGATACAGAGAAATTCTTTCTCCATGGTCACTCACAGTCAGTATGTATCAAAGGTGAGGCTTGAAAATAGGCCTTAGCATCTTTAGGGGCAGCTGTGTATCTACTAGGCCATACTGTCTCTCATATTTCACAAAATATTATAAATATTAATCTGATCACTTTTGCATTGTATTGTTTGGTACAAGGTCACTGTTGAACAGGAGAGTCAGTGAAAAAAAAGGACCCATAGGAGTATAAAACATGACAGCTGGAAGATACATAACAGTCATGCAGTCCAATTTCTTATTTTGCACATGAGCAATAAAATGATATAGTCAAGATGACACAAGTGCTGTTTCTCTAGATTGATTACTGTGGTCTAATCCTCCAGTGCTTACTATTTTGAATGTATCAATATTGATACAAATGTATAGTAGAGGAGAAAACCACTGTCTAAGGTTGCTTCTACACCAGCAAAATGTACAGAATCTATGTAGCATTTGATCACTTCTAAAGGCAGCATGGATTTTAGCCAAGTCTTTATAGACAAAATTCCTTTTCTTTTGTTTTAGATATTATAAAGATGTCAACTAACCAAAACCATAAAAGAACTGAATGTTCTCAGTATTCCAATTTTAGGTTAAAGAGATAAATGATACACATGCTACTATCAATTATATTAAAACAACAATTTCAGTTAGAAAATCCTATATCCTATGATCTAACATCATTGACAGGTATTGTCTTAAACAATAAAAATCAATATTCCAAATGAAATTAAGAAAAAATTTAGTGTTGAATCATAAAAGACAAAATTATATACCCTAAACTATATTTATTAGGCCAAGAAGGTAGACACAAACATGTAAGAAAATAGAGACACACATATATGTACATACATCTCTATCCATCCATATGTACATATGTGTATGTATACATGTGTATATATGTATGTATATGCATATATACAAACACAAATACACATGACATTTTTTTACAGCAAAGACTGAGAAAAAAAATAATTTTATTGTTTTGTTCCAAACTTTTCTATTTAATCCAAGTTTCATGAAGTGAACCACACATGTGAAAAAGGCACTGTAGTTTTGGAGCATTTTGCAAGTGTTGATCTCTATTTGCTGCCCGTACCTTTGTCCTTTTATGTTATTCCTTCTCTCTCCCCTTTTATTTTCTGTTCTCCTTGTCTATTTACTAAATGTGAATCCTCTCAGAAATTCCATTTTTAAAATGGCTAATATAATTTACTCGTTAAGATATAAAGCCAGGTCCTGTAGGCTTTTTGGACCATTTTATTCTATCTCTTAAACAGTGGTTTCCTTTTAGTCTTGACTTTCACTCAGTGAATATTTCCTCCTTCCAATTCAGCATGTTTCTAAAATAGAGCTTAAACCCTAATCCGTCTCCACAAATCCATTAAGATAGAAATCTTAGACCACTTCATATTTGTCTGTGATTGCATATGGAAAACCCATTAATCTTTCTTAAATGGTTAGCAAAGCATTCACGAGAGTTACTGGAAACTTCATTAAATGTGCTACCCTGTTGTGGTTCAGTGACAAACTGATCCAGAAGATCCATTTCAGACGCATTTTCTTTAACCCTTAAAATGCCGGTTGTGTATCTGATGAATTGGTAAGTTGTTTTTGCTTTTATTATTAAGTACTGGTGGTTTCCATAGTAGTTGCGGCAAGAGGCAATTTTGTTTGATAAATTGAGCATTAGAATTACAGTCAGGACGATCTGGGTTAAAATCTCAGATACTAGCTATGTGAGCATGAGTAAATCAATTAGTCTCATTCAACCTCAGTTTCCTCATTTGCAAGATGGGGATACTAATAGCTTTAGTACTTGCCTCATAATGTTATCCTATGATAATATGGCCAATGTACTTTATGTAAATTAAATCCTTATGTAGATGTTAGCTATTGACAACATAAAAAGAATGACTTTCTTCAGTGAGTGAGAATAGGTACAGAGGCCAGGGGATACATTTTCCAAACTGAAGGATAGCTTCAGAAATCTGGAGTTTTTTGACCTCATGAACATGGGATCACAGAATCTGAAAGTTGGAAGGGACTTTAGGGAACATCTAGTTCAGCTGATATGTAAAAGGAAGGTTTTCTAGTCTTTGCTTTAAGATTTCTAATGACAGGAAACCCACTACCTCCTTAAACATCCCATTTTGCTTATAGACTGCTCTTTTATTAGGGAGTATTTTTCTTGACATCAGGCTTAATTTTGCTATTTTTTTGATAGTTTCTTCCCATTGGATTTTTCCCCTTCCCTTTGAAGTCAAACTGAGCAAGACTAATTCTTCTTGCTCATGGCAGCCTTTCAAACACTTGAGGTTTGTAAATATACTAACACTTACCAGCAAGGACTTTGTACATGTAAGGACAGGATATAGTACTGAAGCCTCCCCTCACTCCATATTGCCCCTCTTTATGATGCATGAAAGCTCAATATAAGCTCATTTTTACCCCCTTCAATATCCAAGGCAGATAATCTGCACAGTTACAGCCAAGATGATGGAGGAAAGGCAGGGACCTGCTTGAGCTTTCCCAAATTCCCCTCCAAACAACTTTAAAATAATGACTTAAAATGAATTCTGGAGTGGCAGAACAAAAGGATGGGGTGAAACAAAGTTCCAGCCCAAGATATCTTAGAATGTTGGCACAAAATATCTGTCTTACAGAGATGAGAATAGAGAGCAGTCTTGCTCAGGGCCCACTCTGGCAAACCAGCAGCTTGACCTTGGGGCAACTGAATCAGTGGTGGCCACAGATAACAAGGGGGTTAGAAAATTGGGAAGAAGTAGATTACAGGGGACCTTTTGCTGTCATTGGGTGCAGGACTCTGCTGCATTGCCTATATGAAGTTTTGCAGTCTCAGGGTAAGGACGAGCACTAGCACAAAAGAACATGTGGCCAAGGGAAGCAGGGACAATTGTCACAGTTCTATGGTAGAAAAGAGTGCTTATGGTTGCTCAAAGATCAGGATATAGGCCAGGGGAGCAGTTACCACACTTCTTAGATATTACCACCTTGGAAGAACTGAAAACTTGAAGACCCCCAAAACTAGCTCTGAAAACAGCAAAATGAAAAACATGAAGCTTGGGACAGTGCTCCCTCCACCCTGGCAACAGAACCTAAGTTTAGCATAAAGTTAAAGGTCAAGCAATAGACTGGTAAAATGAGCAAACAATAAAAACAAACCTGACCATAGAAAGTACTTTCATACCTATCAGATGGGCTACTATGATAAAAAAGGAAAATGACAAATGTTGGAGGAGATGTATAAAATTGGGACACTAAAGCATTGTTGATGGAGTTGTGAACTGAGCCAACCATTCTAGAGAGCAATTTGGAACTATATCCAAAGGGCTATAACACCCTTTGATTCACAATACTACTACTAGATCTATATCCCCAAAAGACTTTTTTTTTTAAAGGAAAACATCTATACGTACAAAAATATTTATAGCAGCTTTTCTGGCAAAGAATTGGAAATTGAGGGGATGTCCATCAACTGAGGAACTGCTGAACAAGTTGTGGTAAATGACTGTAAAGAATACCATTGTGCTGTGAGAAATAATGAGCAGGACGATTTCAGAAAAACCTGGAAAGAATGAACTGATGCAAAGTGAACAGAACCAGGAGAACAGTGTACACAGTAACAACAATATTGTACAATGATCAACTGTGAATTATTTAGCTATTTTCAGTAATACAATGATCCAGAACAATTCCAAAAGACCAATGATGAAAAAGAACCAGCAGAGTCTGAAATGCAGACTTTTTCTTTTTAAAATATCTTTTCTTTCACAGCATGACTAATACAGAAATTTTTTTTTGCATAACTGCACATGTATAACCTATATCAAATAAGTTACCTTCTCACTGAGGGTGGAAGAGAGGGAGAAAATTTAGAACGCATTATTTAAAAAAATGTTAAAAATTGTTTTTACATGTAATTGGAAAAATAAAATTTTATTGGGAAACAAAAATCTCAGGCAATTTGTATTTGGAATTCATGTTTGTTCTTCTCCTTTGCTGTTTTGAGGAGGTAGTTATGCCAAATATTCACAGAACTGAATCAGTTCAGAAGTCTCTACTTTCTGTAGAGTACATTCTGAAAGAAAAAAAATTCCTCCACTGGCCATTCTGTTCCCTTTTTTACCCAGTTCTCTATTGCAAACACTCCCTCAGAATGCAGTAAATGTCAGTGTACATTTATCTGATCAGGAGACCAATGTTACAGTAAAAACTCAATTAAATAAAGTTTAAGATACCAGGAAACTCTAAAAGGGTAAATGGTGTTAGTTCAGTAAGTAGCTATGAGGTAGGGGAGGAAAGGGAAGTGGTGAGTGGATAAGTTTACCAGTTCCCAGAAGCTAAGCAAGGTTCCAACTGCTCCCCTTTATAGTCAGTCCAAGATAATTGAGTCCTTAACTTGCAGTCTGCTCCTACCAGTGGTGTATGCCCATATCCTTTACTCCTTTGTAGAGATTTTATGTTCTGAGATTCCCTATCATACATGGCTCCTGACTCTTGAGATCCTTAAACCTCTCGTTTAAGTTTCTAATTACAATTCCCAGCTGCTGCTGAGGATGTTGAAGAACTTCAGGCCTTTGAGATGTGGACATTTATTGTATCAGAGTAATCATACTAAACACAAAGGGCAGTGATTTATACTTTCTTTTAAATGGTGTGATGAAAACTAGACTCAAAATATTGTGAATTTAGAGCTGTAACTAGATCATTGAATCTAACCTACCATCTTACAGATGAGAAAACTGAAGCACAGAGTTTAGTAACTCACCTAAGGTCACACAGGTAATTAAATGTTATAGGATTAGAAAGTACTTCAAAAGTCATAGTCCAAACCTATGCTTTTAAAATATATATCTACATACAAGCTATTACTGACTTCCATTCACTTTATAAAATCACAGAATTTTAGTAGGGAACCAAGGTTCACCTAGTCCAAACTCTAACTGAAAAGAAATCCCCTTTAAAACATAGCTGACAAGTGACCATCTGGTGATCATTTCTAACAAGAAGACTTCCAGGGACAGGGTTGTGCTGGAGTGAGCTTGAACCAGACTTAGGAGAGAAATTTAAAATTTTTCAGTGTGTGTTTCTATTGGACAAATTGTATTGAATTATTGTTTTATTTATTATCTAAACTTGAGAAAGTGTAGATAATGCAGATTAAACTTTAAAAAAATGTCTTGTGTACATATTTTTCCCCCAGTGGGCTGGTTGTTAGATATTTACTAACACATGCCTCAGTCTATTCCACTTTTATATCTCTTTCACTTTTAGGAAGCATTTTGTTTTTGGAAATTTCAAGCTTCTGTCTCTGTCTTTGTCTCATTGTTTCTTTCTGTCCTCTCTCTTTGTCTCATCGTCTCTCTCTGTCTCTGTCTCTCTGTCTTTGTCTGTCTCTCTCTCTCTCTATCTCTCTCTCTGTGTCTCTGTCTCTGTCTCTCTCTCTTTATGTCTCTCTCTCATCTTCAATGTGTTTTAAAAAATATGATTCCCAAAGGAAACAGATAGAGGGTCAAGTTCTTCATTTGAACATCAGAACTTTTGGAAAGAAATATCTTGTCCTAAAGGTCTGACGTCCTGAATTCCATAATAATCATGATAATAATAAAACAATGCTGAAACAGGCAATGTAAGGTGACTGAGAACGTAAAACAATTATATACTGTGGAAGAGCAGCTTCTGGCCATGAATATGATACTAAATGGACTTGAAAGTCAGGTGCATATTTGTTTTTTTAATGCTACAATAGAAGCTAATATTCAACTAAGCCCTACTCTTTTAGTCTCATAAGATATTTAGTAAGTAAATATAAAACCCAAATTCAACTTTCCCTTTTGTCGTCTCACTCCAGAGACAGTGAATTTTCATGCTTTTTAGAACAAACAAGAGTAAGAAGGACTCCCATCTCTAGATAGCAGGCTTTTTTGCCTAAGTTTTCATGCCCCAAGCCGAAATAAAGTTCAAGCAATTTCACAAAGAATTTGAATGGTACAGACATGTAATTAGGATGTTTCAAGAAAGGAAAAAAAATCATCAATGTATTCTAATATAATTCCCATGACTATTACTTACATGATGTCTTCTCTGGGCTGGAGCCCTGAGTAGCGCCAATTGCAAAGTATTTCTACACGGATTTTTGAGCCAGATGTTGCTGGCATACTTGTGGTAATAGTGTCAATCCCTTAAATATGACTCAATAATTTAAATAAGGTCTCCTTGGAAATTTGGGGAGAAGGAAGGTCAGTTTCTCTCTTCTATCTTTCCAGTTTATAATTTATAATTAAGTACAATTTAGCAAGCATTAATTAAGCACCACTATGTGCCAGGCCCTGTAGTAGGTGCTGGGGAAAAAAGACAAAAAATAAATCAAATCAAACTATATTTGCCCTGCAAAACTTACATTTTAATGGAGCCTAACAATGTGTATGCAGGTAAGTATATACACATTTGGAGCTAGGTAGTTAGTGAGGACCACTAGGTGACACAGTGAATAGAGTGCCAGGTCTATAGTCAGGAAGACTTTATCTTTTGTTTCCACAACAAGTGAGGTTTATTAAATAAAACAGATTCAAAACCATACATACAAAAATGCCCCAATCTTATATGCATAGTGCTTTGCACATACTGCTTTGTGACTAGAGGTTTAGTTTAGTTATCCCTCAAGTGAAACCACTCCTATTGGTGTTGCTTCTTACACATCCTTCTTTGTCAACAAATTTTTCCTGGGACCATAAACCTAGCAATTGTGTTCCATCGGTGGCCTCAGCTTTAACATGATCAGTTGTGTAAATAGTTGATGTGTTTCCTGGGTTCTAAACATGATAGTTCTTTTTTATCATCAGTCTATTCTTAGTAATTGCAGTTCTCCAACAGTTTAAATCTGTGATTGAATTTTTAAAAGTCAGCTACCACAATGAGATAAGAAATATCCACTCTTGGAATGAAAGGTTCCGAACCATACTGTCTCAGACTCCTGTTCAATGTTTCTGTCACATCCTGTAACATTTCCAGGTCTGGTTTCTGATTCTTTTCCTGTATCTCAGTGATTGTATCTGTTAAGAATCTCCTTTGGCTGGTATGTTGGCTTCCCACTCCTTCTTTTGCTCCAGGATTTTACATTCCTGGATAGCCTCTGTTTCCTTGAGTTTCTGATAAAGCTCAATGAATTTCTCCTTTATCCTCTCTAGAATAAGTTCCACCTTTTTCAATTTCTTCCCCTTCCCCTTCATGTATTTAAGTGCTTCCTGAACTTTTTCTCAAATGTTTTTCGGGACACATCTCTGTAGTCACTGCATTCGATAGCCCATGACAGAGGTCTCTCTTTCTCTGCAAAGTTTTGCAATTTCTGAAGTTTTTTTGGGTGGTCATCCAAGAATGACACATGTGCCTCTATGTCTCTCCTGTATCACAGAGCAGCCACAGCAATGGGCCAATGTGTGTGATATCTGTGCTCCTCTGATTTACAACAGGTCACACACAGTAGAGTCTTGTTTCAATCACAGAAGTGCTTCTGTTCTTCCTGGTGTATCCCACACATGCCTTCCCCTACAGGGGGCATGACAATGTCATGTTGAAGAGTTCTCAGGTGGGAGAATTCCCAGCATGAAGATTAAGAGGATTTCTTCCAGAAGCAATGCATGCAAATCAAGGGCAACTGATGAAGTCATTGTAAAGATGCAGTTAACACAGGCAAACCTTTCAAGATCAATACCCAACATCCTTGGAAAGTTTATCCTCCTCAGGATTTCAGCTGGAAATATTTTGGGTCTGAGCAAGCACATACCCAGGAAGACTTTATCTGACCTTAGACACTAGTTGTGTGACCCTGGCGAAATCACTTAACCCTGTTTGTCTCAGTTTCCTCATCCTTAAATGAGCTGGAGAAGGAAATGGCAAACCATTTTTGTATCTTTGCCAAGAAAACCCAAATGGGTTGTGAAGAGTCTGACATGACTGAAAAATGTCTAAACAAAAAAAGCTAGCTAAAGAGAAAAAAAGTTCATTAAAATCAAGTCTGGAAACACCTAAATTTACATTATTAAGTCCTGGTTTTGGGCTTCCAAAGAATGTTTTTGTTGTATGTATCTGTGATGAACAGGACCACAAGCAAGAACAAAGATTGTTGTAAGCAAGCTTTAGGACAGTCCACAAAGGATGGTCACTTCCCTCTATCACAAGAGACAGGCATTTCTCTATCATGGCCCAGACACTCTACTTCTATGGGCTGCTCAGTGTCCAGCACTTACCATGATTCTGAGATGTGAATAAGAAATGACCAGGCCATGTGGGTAGTTCAAAGAAGAATGATGAACTCCATTTATTGATTCTCCAGACAAGGTTTTTAGAGAGCAATGAGACAAAGAAAGGGGACTCAAGTTTTCTTATCATTACCTTAGTCTGTTGTATCCTGGAATTAGCACAGAATAGATAATTTGATAAGGATTCCTTCTCTAGGTGCCAGAGAGTCTTAGGAAGAGCCAGTTAAGTCTTCATATGCAGTCATATTACAAAGGATGCTCTTGCATCAAGTACATCTGCATAGGAACTGACCACCTAAGAATTCAAATATTTTGGTTTTAAACAACTAAAAAGTCTTGGGGAAGAGTCTATTGGTCTCAGAACTCAAGCAACATCCTTTTAAGTCTAACCTATAACAAAAGAACTCAGGAGCTAACTTGATGAGAAGTTGCATTTCAAAGAGGTCTTTGATTTAGAGTCTACTTTTATCAAGGTAATTATGTGAGTTCTGGATCAGGCCTCTTTGGCTCCCTGAACTCTACAGCTGAAATCTGAAAGTCATCACATGTGAATTGCAAAAACATAAATATTGGGGAGGGGAGGAACTAATTTTTAGTTCTTGCTTGATTGGCAAAAAGATGAAGGTAATACAAACTCCATTCTTTTTCCTCTTCCTCTCTCCTTCCTTCCTTCTTCTTCTTCTTCTTCTTCTTCTTCTTCTTCTTCTTCTTCTTCTTCTTCTTCTTCTTCTTCTTCTTCTTTTCTTCTTCTTCTTCTTCTTCTCCTTCTCCTTCTTCTTCTCCCTCTTGTTCCTTCTTCTTCTTGTTGTTCCTTCTTCCTCCTCCTCCTCCTCTTCTTCCACTTCCTTTTTCCTTCTTTGTTTTCATCTTAGTCCTGTAAAAAATGAGGCTTAAAGCCCAGCACTGAAAGAACGAGCAGATGATGTCTGAGCAAAAATATACCTGATATATCAAGAAAGATCATTCCTGGTTTGTGGATATCATTTTTTTAAGGCTGTTGAATTGGTTGGAAAATACACTACAACAGTGCAATATTATACAGATTCTTAACTAAATACTCTCTAGCTACTTCCCTCTGCCTTGAAATATCAATTTGTCTTTTGATGTACAAGAGGTTCAATGGTTACGTGATTCTGAATATAAATTTCCTCAAGTTTCATTTTTGGGAAAAGCCTATGAGTCAATGATACATATGAATGATGCTTCAATACATATATAATTTCCACTTTCATAACCTCTTCTTTTTTGATGGGAAAATATCTAGACTTATACCGAACTGATTTGTTTTGTTTGATGTATGAGTTGGATATCAATATTATTGAAAATGTGAATATTTCATTTCAGTAATAAATTATTAACCACATAGAAAATAGTGGTTCCTATACTCTAGATAAGCCTTTTATCTTCAGACTATATATTCAGAGCAAAGTAGAAACAAACTTCTACCATGATCCAGCATATTTGATTTGCTTTGAAAATTAATTTGGAGAAGTCAGGACCAAAATATCTATTTCTGTCATGGCAGGCCTGATGCAGCATGGTTTATGAAAGCTAACATGGTAGAGTGGGTTAAATACTGGATCTGAAATTGAGGAGACCTGGGCAACTCACTTTATTTCTCTAAATCTAGGTTTTCTCCTCTATAAAAGGGGTGTTAATTCTTATCTTACAAGGTAATTGTGAAACTCAGATGACATAATATATAGACAGCTCTCAACTAAATTTAAAGAGAAACATAAAATGTCAGTGATCATTTCCAGTATTAATGATATTTTTATCAGGAATAGAGAAGTATCTAACAAAAGTGAAAGCATTCTAATAGGCAATTAACTGAGAAGGCAATGAAATCTGAGGACATGGCTACTCAACTGAAAATCCGACTAAACAGCATATGAAGTTTGGAAATATTCATGTTTCCATAGCCAAAGAGTAGTTGGATTTATTTCAGGAATATGGAAAAATTGGATTAGTCATTTTGCAAATTCAAGAATGCTTAAAAAGAGAATTAGAAGGAGCATTGAATGATTACATGGGGGTCTTCACACTCTTTTTGTCTCACAGTAATGTCCACTCAATGAATTTCATTTGCTCTTCTGTAGAATATGTGGACCAGACCGAGAGACCCATTAAGAACTCTTCCAGCTCTAGCATTACATGGTTCTAATTTATTTAATTACTGGATTTATATATACAAAGTGATTTAAATAGTATCCATACCCATGCAGAATTTTTCTAGTCATCAGCATTATTCAAAAGGTGAAGTTTCTAAAGTAACTGAACTATAATTCACACAAGTCTTAGAGTTCAGGTCACTTCCAGCACTTAATAGACATGAAGCAATAGTTCTCATTATCCTATATCCTGTTCATTGAAAGTTCAAATGGTTGAAATAGTAGAAAAAAACCACATCTCTTAAACATGATTTAATTAATTTACAAAATGCTTATATCATTTTTCAGAAAGAGGATTGAAAGCAAATGCTTTTACCACATATTACTTTTTAAATTTATAACCATTCTCTAATTAGATCAGATAGGAAGAATGTAGGAAATGAACTGTACATAACTTTGTATCATCAGAACCTAACACAATGCCTCATGTATTCATAACTTAAAAATGTTTCTTGGGGTGGCTAGGTGGCACAGTGAGTAAGAGCACCAGCCTCAGAGTTGGGATGACCTGAGATCGAATCCGGCCTCAGAAAATGATCACCCATACATAAATCATGACTAGCTGTGTAACCTTGAGCAAGTTACTTAACCCCAATTGCTTTAAAAAAATGGTTCTTGAATTAAACCATCATACATCAAAGGATCTGTGAATTTTCTTAGAAATCTGGCCTTGCATGGTGCCCAGAGTACGCACAATTTTTCCATATTTACTTACAAAAGTAGGAGACCATAGGGGCGGCTAGGTGGAGCAGTGAGTAGAGTGCCAGCCCCGGAGCCAGAAGGACTTGAGTTCGGTTCCGGCCTCAGCCACTTAACACACACAAACAAAAACCTAGCCGTGTAACCTTGGGCAAGTTACTTAACCCCAATTGCCCTCCAAAAAGCAAAAAAAAAACCCAAAAAACAAAAAAACAAAAGTAGGAGATCAACTTGGAAACCTGCTGAAACTTTCTCACATCATGAAACCAGGACACATTCTGATCTTGACATTCAATTCTTACATGTTATTTTTACAAATTGCAGAGTGGGGTAGCAAGCAATTACGCATATCTGCTCTCCTGTCTTCCTTAACTGAAAGGGCAAAATAAATTCCTCTTGTCATCCGTGCAAAAATGCTAGGTTTTGATGCAGTAAGTAAACACTACCATCTTAATTATAGTGTATGTATGTCTGAGGTCCAACTAAATAATGGAATGACTGAAATTACAAAGTACCTAACAAGACAGTGGAAAAAAAAACCCCAAATCAGTGAAGTCAGGTACTCCTTTAGGTATGAATAGCAAAAATACTATTGAATTGATGGCTGGCAATTCATAGTGACAGTGATAGATTTTCCATGTCACAAAGATAAGAAGTCTTAGGTATGTCATTGGCATGGTTACAATCAATCATTTCTCTGCTTCATCTCCAAACGTGTATTTGACTTATATAATACTATTCAAATATTCTGTTTGCTCATTATGGGTTTCCTGGGGGAAGATTCTGCTTAACTTCTGTGGCTGATCCCAAACACTTTTCCCACTCTGTAGGTCTATAGCTTTAAAAAAAAATAAAAGAAACTTATAGTCTCCTTGAGTTAGGGACACTTTTTAATTTATGTCAATGTTACTTGTTGATTGATCTAGTTAGATTGAGTGTCCAGGATAAAATAAGGTGAGTTGAATCTATATGAACTAGTACTGCCAACTATAGATATTAGGAATAAAATATACAAGGTTAAATAAGAAGGAAATACAGTAATCAACAGAAAACACATCTAGAACCTGACATACCAATCAGAATAATAATAGCAAAAGTTAACATTTATGTAATGCTTTAAGGTCTACAAATGCTTAATATGTGTGATCTCATATGATCCTAATAATAACCTTGTGAGGTAGGAAAAATTTTATCCCCATTTTAATGATGAGGGAATTCATTTCTAAAATGATGTATTGAAAATGGTAAATTTAGATAATGTACACGATTGTTCTATCGTTTAATTGTTTTCACTTGTGTTTAACTCTTCATGACCCTATTTGGGGTTTTCTTGAGAAAGATGCTAGAGGGGTTTGCAATTTCCTTTACTAGCTCATTTTACAGCTGAGGAAACAGAGACAGATTGGGCTAAGTGACTTGCCCAGGAACACACAACTAGTAAGTGTCTGAAGCCAGATTTGAACCTAGGAAGATTAGTCTTTCTGACAGCATTCTACCCACTGTGCCACCTAAGCTGCCTCGTGTATTCACAATACAATAATAGGGTAAACATTTATTAAGGAAATACTATGTTCCAGGTAGCATGCTAAATACTGGAATACAAAGAAGTAAGAGAAAGATATTCTGCTCTCAAGGAGCTTACAACCTAATGGAGGAAGATAGCACATAGTAGCTAGTATGGGTGGTGACATGATGTTCCTTGGGGTCCAAATTAAATAGAGTTACTAATGAAAAGTGGAGAATTAGTTGGAACATTCAGATTCAAACCCTGTATGAAAGAAAGTTGTGGGAGGACCAGACTCTAGCTCTCCAATCAGATAACAGAGGAGGCTTAGAAAATGAAAAAGATCCTGAGTATCCAAAACTCAGCATGATATTGAGATTTCTGGTCATCAGCACAAGGAGCATGAAGTTCTGTAAAGTTCTATCCTGTCCAAGTGGATAATTGTATAGGCACTTTGATAATAGGCTGGGGCTGAGAGAGGTCAAATGAGTTGCTAAGGATCTCTAGTTGCTTTTAAAAAAAATCATTAAAAAATATTCAGTTCAAATCATCTCCCTTCCTCCTGTCCCTCCCCTACCCATTGAGAAGGCAAACAATATGATTTCCATTATACATATGAAGTTATGTAAAACATTTCCATAT